>VDFB02037392.1:78705-204421 GCA_007258455.2 Sequoia sempervirens
AAACAAACCAGCAAATCAGATGGCTCCATCTAAATTCAAGGTGAATAGTTTTCAATTGGATTTTTCTAGAATAAAAATTATTGACAAAATTAATATATCAAAGAAGAACAATGAATTGGTGTACACATCATTGCTAAAGCAATATAGAGAGAAAAAAAGGTTACAGATTCAAATTGAAAATTTACAGGAAGACCTAGCAAATGAGAAAGCAAAGAGGAAAGCAATAGATAACAAGAGCAATGAATTAGAAAAAAGAATTAAAAAATTTTCCTCTACATTAACAAGCAAAGAGGATAATCAGAATGAGACTATAGTGAATGAACTAAAGCAAAGGCTAGATGGGAGCAACAAGAAATATGATGAGGAAAAATCCACTTCAGAAAAATTAAGACTAAGCATTGCAAATGGAAATGCGTAGTGGGAACAAAAATTGGAGGAGAGAAAAAGAAATGAAAGATTGGAAGAAAAGTTGATGGAAGCAAAAAATGAAATTAAGTCTAGTCAAAATAAGTTATTTGCATTTTGTAGAGAAAAGATGAGGCATATGAAACAAAAGATCTAGGATGAAATAATATAGGGGATTGATCATTTGTGTGACATGTTTCAATTGATTGATACTATCAGAAAACATCATAATAAGCTCAACAAAAATTTAATGGAGAACAAAAATGTGTTGGCATTAGAGAAATAAACAAATCAAATTCAAAAAATAGTATACAAAGCTAGTGACAATGTTTTGAAATCAAAAGGGATTACTAATCAGCTTGCTACATCAATGACATTGTCATCTGTCATTGAAAAGTGTTCGAGAATGCGTGAAATAGAGAAATATTTACATTTGACTACAGACAAGATGAAGAAGGTGGATGAAAAGGTAAGGAACTTCACATAGATTAGTTTTCCAAAGGATTTTGAAAAAATGAGTGATTTGTTGGAAATAATGATTTCAGAAAGAAGATGGAAGATGCAAAGAAGATTGATTTGGACTAGTTTCCTTAGAACCCAGATGTGGTGACCTATTTGGATTCCATCAAAACATTGCTAACATTGAATGCAAAATTGACTGAAGAATCCAAGATAGGTTCCAATTTGAATCATGAATTGTTAGAAAATCTTCAAGTCAAACAACATCAGTTAGAACAAAAGAAAATTCCAACACCTAAAGAGTGGAAGTTGCTAGAAAAGGTGATGCAGTGATTTAATTTTTGATAATACGAGTTTCCAAGTTGCAACTCAACTCTGTGTAGAGTTGTCTTTGAGAAATATTTTGCATTTCCAATGCCTCTATGTATTCCTTCATGTGATAATCAATTTAAAACCTCAAATTCAAACTTCAGTAATGTGTTAATGTTCAATTATCTATATTATTTATTATATCATTTGAAGAAAAAGTTTGGTAGTGGTTTCAACTTCTAGATACACTTTAAATGATTGCTGATGTTCATTGTTGTATATGCTACTAATACTATTGTTAATATGCTACTAATACTATTCACACATCAACACTCAATCTCCATGACTACTTAGTAGATCCACTAAACATTTATATGAATTCATGCTTTAATGATTTAATCAAGGTACTTTAACTAGTTCATTAAACACAAGCCATAATTAAAACATACATCAATGCATATTACATAATATTAATGACAAAGAAGATTAATGAAAGATCATTGATCATATTTCATTAATAATTCATGTAAAATTTTACAGCTGGAGAGATGATAGACTCGAAATAAGGGAGAAAAATAGGCTTAGTCTAATGCAGAGGAAATGGTGGGTTATCAGACTTAGGAGGCACAACTTCTCTCAAACATGGGTCATCTTCAATCATTCATACTATTAGGCTTGTCCCTAGGCTTCCAAAGGCCAAATCAAGGAACTTACAATACTATCTTCCCAACATAGGAAAGACTTACTTGTACATGTTCAAAATTCTCTCATAATGCTTTAAAGACATACACCATGCCTGCAAATGGCATATTCCATCAGACTTCCACTTAGACCTAGTAGGCCTAGCCAACGCTGTCAAGAGGATAGTCAATTGTTTTTAACCCAAAAGACTTCATAAAAGGCTCAAAATCTGGGTTTTGAATCTTCAAGGGTTCCCACACATAACTACAAATACATAGGTCCAGATTGAATAAGGAATTAGGACTTCTAGTCCAAAGATAGACTGTCCTAAAGGCCTAATTAGGTCTATGCACAACAACTCTAATGATATCTAGGCTCTCCCAAACACCCATCAAGCCTCACAATGTTTCTTCAGGCATCAGGTATCTCCATTATATCCTTCTCAAGAAACAAATCCTCCATATCAACTTTCCTTTGGATATTTCTCTCCAAACTAGACAAATTTAGCCTGTCACATACAAGAATGCCAGGCTCAACATACACACACCCTTCCAAACATATGAAATACCTGAGATGAAACCTCTTCCAAATGAAAACATAGTTTACAAGCCTCCATTTCCTCCAAGATCCATAATTTCCTCATGATGGAGAATGGAGTTATCTACATTTTATTACAGACACCCTAGTTATGAGGTTTTTAGACCCACCAACACTAAAATGAGTGTATCTCCCTTAGTTATTGATGAAACAGACCCACACCAAGTGCAATAGAAAGTTAATTCATTTCCCTATCTAATCATAACATCCACTAATCCGTACATGTATTGTACAAAGCCATACAACAAGGAAAATAGTGAAAAATGTGCCTTTTCTCAGAAATTTTAGTGTTTTATTGATTCCAAAGTTTCCAAAATCCTCAAACAGCCTCCTCTTGACCTCATGGGAGGTTTACATAGTATTCCCATGCCCATTCCAACTATCTCCAATTAATTTTTGAATTAGTTGAACGTTGGAAGACAAGTTCTTTTTTACACCTTTTTATGACCATTAGGCCTTTTTAGACCTTTTACATCTTTTCCATTTTGAAGACTATGACTCCAAACCTACTTGAATCAATAAAAACATGCCTAAATAGGCTTACAAACATGAAATAAATTATTTTCATCCCTTACCCACACTTGTCGATGGTTTTGTCCTACTTTGACCAATTAGGTCCTGATTGCCCACAACAAGCAAAAATGGAAAAAATGCCTTACAAATTATTTCAAATCAATCACAAATGGCCCTTTGGACCTTATTACATAACATAAACACAAAGACCAACAAAATCACAAACCAAAACAAACTAGGTCCATTGGACCCATAGGTGCTCCTGCACCATACTCCCAAGCAAGAAAAAGATCTCAATTCCTCTTTGAGATTAGGCCTTCTACAGTAGTCCCATGTTGCTTAATATCATTTTCTGACATCCATGTAGCATCCTCTTTAGGTAGACCTTGCCATTTAACTAGATATTCCTTGTAAACCTTCCTTCTAGTCTTCTTTGTCTCCTTGGTGTCTAGGATGCATTCAAGAGTCATAGGTTGGTTGGGGGGTAGTTCCTTCACCCAGTCTCCATCCTCCATTGTTGTTGTACCTACTCCATCACCTAAATTCACATAAGCTTTGAAAGGAAACAAATAAAAAATGTTGAAGATAGGAGAGATTGCCACCCCAAGAGGTAGCTTTATTTCATAAGCATTTTGGACAAACTTGTGGACCACCTTGCAAGGTCCTATCTTCTTCATCATGAGTTTGGTATACTTTCCTTTCGGAAGTCTCTCCTTCTTCAAGTGTGCCATCACCAAGTCTCCAACCTTGAATTGTAAATTCCTCTTCTTTAAATCTTCCTTTTCCATATACTTCTCAACATTCTTTTGAAGGGTTTCCTTCACTTGTTGATGAATATCCCCGATTGTAACAACAAAGTCCTCACCTTGATCACTTCTCTTATCAACTCCTTGTAGATCTCTTAGTTCATAGACCCCTCTAGGGTGCATGCCATAGACTACTTCAAAAGGGCTTCTACCCATGCTCCTATTCATGGAGTCATTATATGCAAATTTAGCCTGAGGTAAGATCAGATCCCAAGCTTGTCCATGCTCCTTAGTAAGGCATCTTAAGAGATTTCCTAATGATCTATTCACCACTTCAGTTTTTCCATCTATTTGTGGATGAATGCAGAGCTAAAGGATAGATTTGTGCCAAGTTTCCTCCACAAGGTCCTCCAAAAGTGACCAATGAATTTAGAATCCCTGTCAGAAACAATGCTTAAAGGGAGTCCATGTATCCTAACAACCTCCTTAAAGAAGAGACCTGCTATATGAGATGCATCATTGGTGCATTTACAAGGAAGAAAATGTGCCATCTTACTAAATCTATGAACTACCACAAAGACACTATTAAAACCTCTTTGGGTTCTAAGCAACCCCAATACAAATTCCATACTTACACACTCCCAAGGCCTATTGGGAAAGGGCAGTGGCTGATAGAGTCCTACATCTTATGAAGTTCCCTTTGCTCTCTGACATATTATGCATCCTTCCACAAACCTTCTCACATCCACCTGCAACTTTGGCCAATAATAAAATCTCCTAACTTGTTCCAAGGTCTTGTCAAGGCCAAAGTGACCTCCAAGACTCCCACTCTGTTTATCCTTTATTATATTCTCCCTCATTGAGCATTTAGGCACACACAATTGGCTTCCTTTGAAGAGAAAACCATTCTGCAATAAAAATTCAAAGTATTCACCATGAAAAGAGTTCAAATGCTGCTTGCAAACATTGTTTAACTCCTTGAAATCTGAGTCTTCATGATACATATCCTTTAATGCATCAATCCCCATGTTTTGGAGTTGGATCTCTTGCGCTATAAGTGCCCTTCTACTGAGAGCATCTGCCACCTTATTTTCTTGACCCTTCTTATGCTTTATTGTGAAAGTATAGGCTTACAAAGACTCTACCCACTTCATGTGCCTATGGTTGAGTTTTTCCTATGCATTCAAAAAACTCAAGGCATGATTGTCAATATAAACAACAAATTCTTTAGGTAACAAGTAGTGCCTCCACTTTTTGAGGGCTTGGACCATAACATACAATTCCAAATCATAGGAAGAATACTTCCTCTTTGCTTCATTTAGTCTCTCACTGAAAAATGCAACCAGTATGCCTTCTTGGCTCAAGATAGCCCCTATTGCTTGATTGCTAGCATCACACTCAATGGTAAAAAAAATATCAAAATTAGGGAGCACAAGTATAGGTTGTTGTGCTACTCTCTTTTCCAGATATTCAAACCCTTTATCAGCCTCATTGGTCCAAGAAAACTTACCTTTGTTACCTCCTTTGATGGTGTCCAAGATGGGTGCACAAATTTGACTAAAGTTCTTGATGAACTTTCTATAAAAGCTTGCAAGTCCATGGAAGCTTCTCACATCTCCCATGGATTTGGTGTTGGCCAAGTAAGAATAGCATCTACCTTTGAAGGATCCATCTTCAAACTTCCCTTGTAAATGAAAAAACCAAGGTATACTAGTTCTTCCTTCGTGAACTCACACTTTTCCATGTTGACCAGAAGCTTCTCCTCTTGTAACCTCCTTAGTACCATGTCAAGGTGATTCAAATGTTCTTCTTTAGACCCGCTAAACACAAGGATGTCATCTAAATAAACTACAACAAACTTTCCAATGAAAGGTCTTAATACCTCATTCATAAGGCACATAAAGGTACTAGGGGCATTTGATAACCCAAAGGGAATCACCAACCACTCATAGAGCCCTTCATTAGTCTTAAATTTTTTCTTCCATTCATCCCCCTCTCTGATCCTTATCTAATGGTACCCACTCTTTAGATCAATCTTGGAAAAGTAAGATGCTCCTGATAGACAATCCATGAGGTCCTCCATTCTTGGCGTTGGTAACCTATATTTGATTGTGATCCTATTAATGGATCTTGAATCAGTACAAAGCCTCCAATTCCCATCCTTCCTTGGTGCTAGGATAGTAGGAACAACACATGGACTCAAACTCTTCCTCACTAGCCCTTTGTCCATCAACTCTTGCACTTGTCTTGCAATCTCCTCATTTTGAGCAAGTGTCATTTTTTGTGCAGCCTTATTGGGTAATGTAGCCCATGGAATCAGATCAATATAGTGGCTTATATCCCTAATGGGAGGTAGGGAACTAGGTAGTTCATTCACTATTATGTCCTTGTACCTTTCCAACAACTCTTGGACTTCCTTTGGTGCATCTTCCTTCTTCTTTGTGGGAAGATCTACTTCTCTTTTTGGCTTCATAATCAAGAAGAATCCTCTTCCTCCTCCTTCCTTCAAGGTCTTCATGAAATCCTTCTCACCCACCATCAAAACACTAGGCCCTTCATGCTTTTCCTTGTCTTCTTCTAGAAGAGGTGAAAGGTTGTAAGTCTTCCCATCCTTCACAATGGAGTAAGTGTTCTTCTCCCCATCATGGTTAGTCTTCCTATCAAACTGGCAAGGCCTACCAAGTAGCAAGTGGCACACATCCATATGGATGATGTCACATAGAACATTGTCTTTATATGGCCCAATGTTAAATTCCACCCATACTTGCTCATCCACCAAGACTTGTTGTCCTTTACTAAGCCATGAAACTTTGTATGGGTTAGGGTGAGAAATCCTTTTCAAATTCAATTTTTCTACCAACTCAATTGAAGCAAGATTATCAGTTGATCCTGAATCCACTACTATCCTACACACTTTACCTTGTACCTTGCAATTTATTGTAAAGAGTGCTTTCCTTTGTGGGGGTTCTTCAGGGATTGGTACCTTGAGTAATGTTCTCTTAATCATGAAGGACTCTCCAAATTCTGATGTAATGTTTACTACAGGTGAAGTTACACTTTCTTCATCCTCATGCACTAGTTGGTTCCTCCTTTCTCCACCATGAGAGCTTGAGCCTTGTTTTTCAGGACATTTGAATGTTGGATGTCTAGGCTAGTTACAATTGTAACATCTCCTTGAAAATTGATTTGAGGCTCTTCCTCCATTAAATCTTCCCCTGCCATTGGGTCTCCTACCCCTAAATCCCTCTCTATTGCTTGAGTCTCCACTTGATTCATTGTGGCTAGATTATTCTTGATGTTTTTGAGATTGATTTATGCCCCTACCTCTAAAATTTTTGTACTCTTGTTTCCTTCTTATCTTCTCTTCAGCCCTATGTGCAACTTGTATACAATCTTCCATAGTCTTGGGCATAACCAAACTAATCTCATCATGAATATTGAGTCTTAGGCCATTGATATACCTGGCCACTTTTTCCTTCTCACTTTCTTCATGACTGCATCTCATGCTTAACTTGTAGAATTGCTCAGTGTAGGATGAAACATCCATGTCTTTTTGTTTCATATTTTTCCTCTTTCTATACTCCTATATTTCATGATCAGTAGGAAGGAATTGTGCCTTCAACCTATGCACCATCCTATCCCATGAGTTAATCATGGATTTACCCATCTTGACCCTTTCTCCTTGGGTGAAATTCCACCATATCAAGGTGGATCCCTTCAACTTTGTTTTGGAAAACTTTACTTTCTTATTCTCTGTCATGTCTTTGTATTAAAAATAGTTATTTAGAGCCTCCACCCACTCTAACACTTCATCCACATCCATCTTTCCACTATATAACGACAAATCAATCTTTACTTCAGAGGATTCTCCTATGGATTCTTGCAAGGATTTAAGGAGTCTTCTCTCATGAGGGAGCATCTCTTCCCCCTAAGGGTTATCTTCATCTTCTTCACCCTTTGGCTCTTCTTCAAAGGAACTCTCTTCCTTAACCACCACTTCTCTTCTCCTTTCTCTTGCTTTCAAGGCCTCTATCTCTTCTCTCAAGGCCTTCAATTCTCTTGAAACCACTGATCTAGCTATTGGAGGCATGATGTCTTCCTTTCAACAACTACCTGCAATCAAAATTAAGATTTGATACCTCTATGAAGTAGAGGAAATGGTGGGTTATCAGACTTAGGAGGCATAACTTCCCTCAAACATGGGTCATCTTCAATCATTCATCCTATTAGGCTTGTCCCTAGGCTTCCAAAGGCCAAATCAAGGAAATTACAATACTATCTTTCCAACATAGGAAAGATTGACTTGTACATGTTAAAAATGCTCCCATAATGCTTTAAAGACATACACCATGCCTGGAAATGGCATATTCCATTAGACTTCCACTCAGACCTAGTAGGCCTAGCCAATGTTTTCAAGAGGACAATCAATCATTTTTAACCCAAAAGAATTCATAAAAGGCTCAAAATTTGGGGTTTTGAATCTCCAAGGGTCCCCACACATAACTACAAAGACATAGGTCCAGATTGAATAAGGAATTAGGATTTATAGTCCAGAGATAGATTGTCCTAAAGGCCTAATTAGGTTTGTGCACAACAACTCCAAAACTATCTAGGATCTCCCCAACACCCCTAAAGCCTCACAATGTTTCTTCAGGCATCAAGTAACTCCATTATATCCTTCTCAGGAAAAAAATCCTCCATATCAACCTTCCTTTGGATATTTCTCTCCAAACTAGACAAATTCAACCTGTCACATACAAGAATGCCAGGCTCAACATACACACACCCTTCCAAAAATTTGGAAGCCATAAGATGAAACCTCTACCAAATGAAAACATAGTTTACAAGCCTCCATTTCCACCAAGAGCCAGAATTTTCTCATGATGGACAATGGAGTTATTTACATTTTATTACATAAACCCTAGTTATGAGGTTTTTAGACCCACCAACACTAAAATGGGTGTATCTCCCTTAATTCTTGATGAAATAGACCCACACCAAGTGAAACATAAATTTAATTCATTTCCCTATCCAATCATAACATCCACTAACTCGTACAGGTACTGTACTAGGCCGTACAACAAGAAAAATAGTGAAAAACATGACTTTTCTCAAAAATTTCAGTGTTCTATTGATTTCAAAGTTTCCAAAATCCTCCAAAAGCCTCCTCTCAACCTAATGGGAGGTTTACATAGTCTTCCCATGCCAATTCCAACTGTCTCCAACTAATTTTTGAATTAGTTGAATGTTGGAAGGCAATTAAGTTCTTTTTTACATGTTTTTATGACCATTAGGCCTTTTTAGACCTTTTACATCTTTTACATTTTGAAGACTATGACTCCAAATGTGCTTGAATCAATAAAAACATGCCTAAATAGGCTTACAAACATGAAATAAATGATTTCCATCCCTTACCCACACTTGTGGAGGGTTTTGACCTCCTTTGACCAACTAGGTCCTGATTGCCCACAACAAGAAAAAATGGAAAAAATTCCTTACAACTTATTTCAAATCAATCACAAATGGTCTTTTGGACCTTATTACATCAGATAAACACAAATACCAAAAAAAATCACAAACCAAAAAAACTAGGTCCATTGGACCCATAGGTGCTCTTGCACCATAGTCACTAGTCCTCAGAGTTTTATAACCTTGTCACAGATTTCTAAATTGTCATAACTTCCTGATTCCTTGACTTGGTTGATGGTTCAGTTTGCTGAGTTCCAATTCTTTCTTGGTCATATTTCTAGTTGGTGGGTCACTGGGTGAGATGTTTCAAAAACTTTGAAACTTCAGACTTTGGTTCTAAGGTTCCAAGTTTCAACGACCACGCGACATTATTGACTTATCTTTCCTTTCAAAGGCACAATCATCTGACACCTCATTGAATGCTATGTACAAACTAATATAAAATATGAAATACAATATAAAATTTAAAATATCACAATTCCATGGAATACAACATAAAATATCATCAACTATAGTTTGACTTTGGAATATGATTCATGAAGTACAATATAAAATAAAATATCATGAAGTGCAATGATTCACAAATTCATTGAATAAAATATAAAATATCAACTATAGTATGGAACAATGGAAACTAATCCATGAAGTGTAGTATAAATACCTAAAAATTGCTAATTCTCTTCCATTTCCCAAATGGCATCAGGGTCCTCAAAATGACATTCATCATCAGATAAAGTAAAAGAGTCATCTTGAATTTTATTCCAAGTCCGCTCTTCATTTTCTTCGAACTGTCTTAAATTCAACATTCATTGCACATGCCATTTTTGTCAATGTCATCTATCTGAGTACCATTGCCACTGCCAATGCCACCAGTACCAACCTTTGGAATTGGAGTGTTGCACAACTCGGTCCCTCTTCTTTCACATGTGGACCTCCAGATTGTGAGTGCCCTTTCAAAAGGAAAATTTTTGAGATTATATGTAGTTCCTTTCATCCTCAAAAAATTTTCCAAATTCTTGTCTAGTTTGTTTCTTAAATTTGATTTCAAAAACCCCAATGTATTGAAAAATCTCTCATCCTCCATCAACCCCAATATCATTGTTTGACATAAATCAACAAGTTTGAATTATTCTGATATCGAACCATGCAATATTTCACTCTGACCTAAGTTTGTCCAAACCTTTTTTATTGATCTTGGTTCAAAGGCCTTGTCCTTTCCCATGGATTTATACTAGTCTTTCATAGCTATTAAAAAATTACTACATTGTTTTCTAAGCTTAGCTTCATCTAAAATTCCTTCTATTTTCTACTCATTGTTTGTTATAGTTTTCAAATCTTGTTCGATCAAGATTTTTACCTGAGCATGAAAATATGTTGGGTTATCTGGGTTTTCCCAAAATTGAGGATACACAATACTCATGGCTTCAAGTATTTCATCTTGAGGGAATCTTTCACGAATCTTTGAGGAAAGAGATTTTGCAATTTCCTTCAAATTATCACCAACAGATTTAACAATGCCTTGAAAATCTTCCTCGTTACCAACTACTTCTCTATTAGAGCGCCCAATTGTCTTACATTGGTACATTTTTATCTCATATCCACATACAAAGATGCATAAGTTTTCGCTTGCATTAAACTATAAATAATTATCAGGATCATTCAAATCAATAATTTTCTGCCACATGAAATAATTTTTGCCATCTTATGTTAGATCTAGATATAGATGATCGAGGTCCAAGCATGTATGTTTACGTAGATTGGAATATTCATTAATATACATAGTTCTTTTTTGGGATTTCTTCACAAGCTCATTCATCACATCTAGCATGGGGAGAAGATTAGTTAAATTCAAGAGTATCTCTATATCGCTTAACCTATGTAAGAGGTCAAGAGCTTTTTCTATTGTGTTGTGATGCTCATAAATCACTCCAATCAAGGATTGATATTCTAAAAGAACTCATTACGTTGGTCCATACAGGGAGATCCATCTGGTATCGACATCCTTGAGAAGCTTGTTTCCTGGAGTTATTCCCTTAGAATTTTTTTGAAATTCTGTGAAACATTTAGGACTTTGGTGGAAATATGTGTGGATCTCGCAGACTAGATTTTTGACTTTTGATAAGTTATAGGAAACTTGCTTACAATTTTGAATGCTAAATTTATTATGTGGGCCATGCAGTGAATTCCAAGCATGTATGGTGCACAAGTAGTTTGTAACTTTGTGCAAACACTGGTCCTTTGACCTTGCATCACTGCAACTCCATCAGCTCCTACACACACCAACTTTTTGGCAATTGTCAACTCATCCATACCTACAATTTCATTCAAAGATTTCTTGACTAGTTCAAATATATTTTGCGATGTTGAACTTTCCTTCATTTTATGAACACAGAGAAGATGAGCTTGGTGAACAAGTTGTTGTATAGTATACAAATGCATACAGACCTAAGAAGTATTGTCTACCGTAGTAACTTCATCTAAAGATAATGCAATGAAATTTGACTCTTTTACTTTAACCTTTAAATCTTCCTTTTCCACTGCAGAAAGATAGTTTTCCCATTCCCATCTAGCATTTACTGACCAATGTGAGTAGGGATAGTGAGGAACATTCAAATAAGATAATAAACCAGAATATTCTGGGTAGTTTGTCATAGGACGCCTTCTAGAAAAAATATGAAAAACAACAATCATCTGAATAGTTTTTGATAGATTTTTTGCTTCCATTGCTTTCCCAAATTGAGCCTCAAGTGTACCTTTACATGCACCAAGCTTCGACATTTTTTGGTGATGCACTTCATAATCCACGACATACCTAACATGAAGACATTCTTCCTTTGATTTCCATCGTACGACTGATTGTTCCTTTCTTTCTATGATTTGTTTTTCATAAAATTTACCGATATGCTTTTCTATAGTGTCAATATTTAGCTACAACATCTTGTCTCTTCCACATTTCCAAGTAGAAATCGTACATCTAGCCAATTTTTCATTTTCAATATCATTTGATTTCCCCACTGGTTCAATGAATGGGTACTTTGACAACCAACCAAGTTGAAAACTCTTTGTCATTTCCCACTCGCACCCCCTTTTTGGTTTATTTTTCCTTTTCTTGCTACCAACATCATCATCCTCATCCAATTCAATTATCTCATTCTAGCTAACTGGGCCTAGGCTATCACTTGGAACATCTTCTATGATATTGCTATCTTGATTTGATACATTTTGATTTAAATCAATGACAATCTCAACTTGACCTTCTGGTGGCAGTGAGGTATTGGGAATGCTACAAATATTTAGTGGAAGAGTTGATGATGTAGCTCCATCTTGACCTGATGGATTATAATATTTGGCAATTCCAAACTAAGACTATATGGTGCATATATGTTTTTTGTGTTTTGATGGCCTCCTAGTCTCTTCACCACCCTGAGGAGCGGCAGGAGTCTCTTCACCACCCTGAGGAGTGGCCAGAGTCTCTTCGGCACCCTGAAGATCCTGAGGAGCGGTAGGAGTCTCTTCACCACCCTGAGGAGCTCGAGGAGTGACAAGAGTCTCTTCACCACCATGAGGAGCCTAAGGAGTAAGAGGAGTCTGTTCACCACCCTGAGGAGTGGTAGGAGTCTGAGGAACGACAAGAGCCTTACCACCCTAAGGAGCAGAAGGAGTTTGAGAAGCAGAAGGAGTCTCTTCACCACCTTGAGGAGCGACAGGAGCCTTACCCTTGCTGCTCGAGTCGCTCTACATATTCATTTCTCATTTCAAATAAAAACTAGAAAAAAGATTCTTCTTGTTTAAGGACAGAGAATAATAATATAGATCCCATTCCCTACTCAATATCATCTTTAAGACTAAAGCAAAAATGGAAAAGAGATAAAGAAAACTTATTATTATAACTAATAACACTATGAAGAAATGATCACTCACCTTTAAGTCTACATTTTTGGCTTTGGATGACTTCCGAATAAATGACACTTTTGATTGTATTTATTTCTATTCGAGGAATGGATTAATAATATTCCTTTTAGTGATTTATAAAAGATTGTGTGAATGGAAATGCAATAGGAATTTATAAGTAGTGTGATAAGTGTTGTTCTTTAAATATGGTGCAGAATCACATATCAAATTTGATACCATGGAATACAATATAAAAATTTTGGATTTTCCTAAACTTAGTCACTAGTCCTCAAAGTTATATAACCTTGTCGCGGAGTTCTAAATTTTCATAACTTTGTAATTCCCTGACTTGGTTGATGGTTCACTTTGTTGAGTTGCAATTATTTCTTGGTCATCTTTCTACTTAGTGGGTTAGAGGTTTTGAAAACTTTGAAACTTTAGAGTTTGGTTCTAACTTCTAAGTTTCAATTTGTTGAAGCAAGAATGGGAAAGAGATAAATAAAACTTTTTATTATAACTAATAACACTATGAAGAAATGATCATTCACCTTTTAAGTCTACGTTTTTGGCTTTCACTAACTTCCGAATGGAGAAGTAGAAACTCAAAACCAAACAAAATGTGTAAGAATAAATGACACTTTCAATTATATTTATATCAATCCATGATTCCATATTTGGCAAATTTCGCAGGATTTTTAAATGGTATATTAAAAATTTGGGAAATATCACATTCTTATACAATGATACGTTGTGATTTTTAAGGTGAAATGTGTCCTAAAATGTAATTATTTTTAATGTTATTGGCGAAATAGGTCCTCATGAGCAACTGTTTATAAATTTTAATTGGCGAAATGGGTCTTCACAAGAAACTATTTATAAATTTTAATTGGTGAAATGGGTCCTGATACAATGTTGTTTTAATAGTATTGGTGAATATGTAGGTGTTTTATTAAATGCTTTCGAGATTCTAGGAAAATATATTAGTTGGTCCAATTGAAATGAGTAGTTTGATAATGGAAAATTTCTTTCTTAAATATGCCTCATAAAAAAACTCATTGGCGAATGGACATGCATTGGACCTATAGTTTGTAAAATCCGAGTGATTTGGACACCCTGTTGGGTGCGAGAAATTTTCTTCAATTTTGACTTGGTCGATTCCTAGAATTCGCCAATTGGTGAAGATTCGTCACTAAAGTTTTCCCTGGTGAAGGATAACATCTTTTTGTAGGTCTCCAAAGCATTTAAACATTCAAGCAAGCAAGATCCAAATCCTTGATAAGATGTGTATGAATTTAGTCCTTCAAGGTACCCATTGAAGACTAGTGAGTTGCAACACATTGTTGATTCATCATTCCTTCCTTTCCATTATCATTTATCATTGACATTTTTCCATTGTGGAAGTGGGAACATATACACAAGGTTTGACTGAGGAAAACCCCCATATGGAACAAAATTTTCCCTTTATGGATATGTAGGTTACAAGTTTGAAGAGGATTGAAGAGATATTGAAGATCCATTTTTCATTATTGCATTTAAAGCCATAAAAGTTGTCACACCATATGAACTCACAAAATTTACTAATGAAATTCTGACAACTTTGCAAGTGGAAATAGGGATCTAAAATTTTCCACCAGAGGACCCCAAAAGTTGGCTAGGACACCCCTACAAAGACTTAGATGCCCCTTGGCGACTATGTCGATCTACAATGCCCTAAACAAGCTTTTTTGTGTTGGTACATATCACTCTGCAGTCCCTAGATCCACGTACAAATTATTGTTTCCATCTGCCAGTTATGGGATCTTGCATTTTACATATTAGGGCATATAGGACCATTAGGTTAACCATTCCAAAAATATTTCCAATCCATTCTCATCCTCAATTAGATGTAGATCCTGGTCTGATTGGTTCACCTTCATGGTTGTAAGTTAATCTATACACCTTGTTGATCTACATTTTAATGTAACTTGGAAAAAGGCCACCCTTGCATCCTAGGTTCTTTGCATTTAGGACCTATGATCCCTTTTTCTATGTTTCAATCTCTATTAGCTACAAGGAGGTGCAAAACACATTGAAGAAACCTTATTGAATGAAAATGGTGATGATGGATTAATAGGTTTTGATGCAATTCATACCAAAATAGATTTCAATTTGGATTAATAAATCTAGAAACACGTTCCTTTGGTGTAACACATTTTAGAAAGGTTCCAAAAATTTGGAGTACTAAAAATAGGCGTTGCCCTGTTATGCTCGGTAGTAAGCCTCAAACTAAATTGGCCTTTGTAGTGATCATACTATCATAAAAATTAGATGAGACATTGTTATATCTTAGTAGATCATGTGTTACTAATTGCAAGATCAAATTTGTAACTATAATGGATTTTGGTAGGAACTATTATGCCTAAACAACAAATAGAATGTTATTGAAAACCTACAAACAAACAAACAAAAAGAAAAGAAACAACCAAAGTGTAAGAATATATTTTTTTGTGATGAAAGATTGCTCATATAGCCTAGGATGCTTCTATATCATGGCCCATGCAATACTGACCTTGGTAGGAAGCACATTCGTTAAGAAAATTCTTTCTACAAAATATCCAACAAGGGAAAACCTTTTTACCAATATATAGGCATCCTATCAAATTAGAAATTGATGAAACATCATAAGAGTTGGTCAAGCCCTTGACTCATAAAGAACTTTTGAGAAAAAACTTCTTGAATGGTTTGGTTGTTAATGCCTTCCTCAAGAACTCTAAAACCATTGATGTCAACATCAAATGCTAATCCATTATGGTTGATAGCTATTACATAAGAAAAACTACTCTAAGACAAGCATAACCTAGAAAAAAGAGCCATGATAAATAAAAATAAAAAAATATTTTTTTCTAAAACAAAAGAAAGTCATATTATGAAATATAGCAAGACTGTAAACGCTAAAAACATTTGAATTGAAACTAAACATCACTCACAAATCTCCTACCAATTCATTAATAATTCCATTCTATATTATTTTTAACATTTTATTAGAATAAAATATAAAAAAAATCTATTTCTCTAATTATTAAAAATATAAATAACTCTCTTATTTTATAATTTAGAAATAAATTTATGTGAAATCAATATCTTTACAAAAGTCATAGAAGGCTTGTTCTAAACAAATAAAGCGCTATTCTCCATTGGGATATGAAAAGGAGGAAAAATAGAGACGTGTGGAGCCATTATAGAGGAAAGATGCTCTTCGATCTCCTTTCTTCCACATGGGGAATACATTATGTGCAGTCCCCTCATGTGAGAGACAAAAAGGATAAAGTAAAAAATATACGAACATTAAAAAAATAAATTAAAGGAATATGTCCAATGCCGGAAATAAAGAAAAAGCCTCTATTCCTCCACCAATCTCAACTACCTTCCTTGGGAAGTTTGGGACTTCTTTTTATGCTTTCTCGTTAATGTAAAAAGCTTTCATTTTTTTATGTTTACCAAAATTAGAAGAGAAAGAACACGTTGGTTTCTTAGTGTGTATTTATTGGGAAACACTTCACAAATATTGTATTAATTTTAAAATATTAAGAAGTATAATTTTAAAAGATTTGCTATGAAAAGGTGGTAGATTTATATGATATGTCAAAATAAGAGTTTTAATAAATAATTAAACATTAATTATACATAATAATTTTAGATGAGGTGGGGAAAGATCATCCTATCTCTAAACATGCTATTGAGGAGGTTCATTGGACAAAGGATGAGGAAGTTCATCTATCTTTTGGTTCTTGAATATGCAAGGGGATTAAAAATCTCCATCGTATAAGTGGATTTGTTATAGCAGTTTCTTGTTTAATGCACTTACTCTTAAAAGTCTTGTCATGTGGAGGTTTAGAGTAGCTTCTTTGTTGTATAGGAAGTGGTAGCAAGTGACTTCAATAATTAGGTAGCTTTGCTAGTAAGACATAAAGGTTGAGTGGTATGGATATTACCCGTAGGAGGGAATTTACACTTAGTGCAATGTGTGCTCCTTGAATGATTGAGGAGATCCTAAAGATGTTGAAACTTCAAAGAAAATTTCTTAGCTTGGGCTTGAATCTATAAGTGAATAGAGGGAGCAACAATAATCATCTTAGAAAGAGAAATTATTGTCAACATTTCCAGTATTGAATATTGCTCCATTTCTAGCATTTCATAAATGAAATGACATAGAAGCCTAGAATAAATGCCAATGTCTAGAAAGATAAGTACACAATTGCATCGTATCTCAAAGAGATCAATCCTCCAAAAAATATTTAGATGAAATAGAGAAATGACAATGGATCCATTTCAATACATCTTGAGCTTGAGAGGAAACCAATTAAAAAATGTTTATAATGTAGAGCACTTATGGTGAACAAGGTTAGTATGGGTAAATATCTCTCCTAATTGTAACCCCTAATAGTTTAAGAACCAAAGAATGTGCCCAAGTTTAGCTTACCCCAAGCTTACTTAAGTCCATTGATTTAAAAACCTTAAAAGCAAGGGAATAATTCATCCACCTCTGCTTGTTCAACTTGTTAAGAGTTAAGAGTGGAATGATTTATACTTTAAAGGCAAGGAAAAAAGGTGTAATTCTTGAATGTGGCATTGCAATTCCACTAATCATACTTACATCATGCTCTTAGAGGCTAAAGACCAAGCTTATGTTATGGGAAATTCACTATATAAATGTAAGGCCTATAATATTAATTCATAGGCTAGTAATTGTATTTTCATTTCTATCTTATCATATTTGATTAATATTACCCCTCCCAATATATTTTTCTAATTATAAATAATCCTTATTTTTCCATGTATATGAACTACCCATTTTCCATGCTATTTTTATAGATATTCTTATTTCTACCTTTTTTTATTTTCTATTTTAATGTCAATTAAATTTTATTATGTATTTAAAATACCCATTTTGAATTTAATTTTAAAATATTATTAATTTTTTTGAGATCTATGCAATACTAAACCCATTGCTAGGTAATCATTCCTCCATGTCCACTCCTATAAGATGAAAATGTTAATGCTTTCAAATATTATATCATTATATCCTATCATCCACATAGAAGATCCCCAATATCAGTTGTGGGGAATAAGACAATTGAGACAGGGGGTGAATCAGTTGTAACAAATTTAAACCTTTAAATCATTCACCGAAACAAATCCTTAACACTGCTTAAAATGATTAAAAATTAAGTGCAAGTGCAGAAACTGAAAACCATCACACAAACACAACACTAGATTTACGTGGAAAACCTAATAAGGGGAAGAACCATGGTGAGGATTAACTCACACTATAGGGAATATCAAAATCAATTACAAAGGTTCATTGCCTAAGAAACAAGGCTTACTGCCAAAAAAAGGACTCACTGTCTAGATCAGGACTCACTGTCCAATAGGGCTAACCACCCGAAGGGGTCACTACCACATAGATACAAAGAAGATAGAAGAGATATATGTTACAGAGAGAAGACAATCTCAACGCAATAGTGATTTCCACCATAATTTTCTCAATCACTTATAGACATGCATGAATGATATAGAGTACACCTTCAACTCACTACATCTGGAAACTCAACATTTATACTTCACACTAATTTTCCACACTCATATCACACGTACCAGCTGATTCATATCTATTTCACATTTATCTACTCTATTTCTTTGCACTTATCTCTCTTTGTACATCTTTTCACCACTAACTCATCCTGTATTTATACCATCTTCAACTTTGAAACATATCCAAAGTCGGCCATCCATCAAAAAATTTAGATTAGATCGGTGCCAAAACATCCTAGGTTGGAATTAGAATGAGGGCGACCCAAAAACATGCTTGATGAGGACCCAAATAGGTCCAAGACACTTCATCAACTTTGAAGATAGTGTTCAACACAAGGTCGACCAAACTAGTGTAAAACACATAGAAAAATTAAGCATGAACCTTTTAGATACTGGAATTATCTTCAATAAGATCATAACAACTTAACTCTAGAACAGTAAGTCATAAGAATTTACCAAAGAGGAACCCAAACCTCAGCTAGAAACACAGAAAACCATAGTTCACAATTGGTGAACATAACTCACACTGTACAATGAATTAGAAGCCAAAAAATATAGATATAGCAGCTTCCAACAAACATGATTAATTTATCTAAACCACACAAACATAGGAGCAAATCCTGAAGCAAAAACCAGAGCAACCAATGAACACCTGCAACCTTTCTTCAATACAATTTTCTCAATATCCTTGACATGAACAACCAATAACTTGTATCCATGACATTAATGAAAACAACAACCAGTTGATAACCAATTGACCAATTGACATCAATGACAACACCTTCATTCTTGCAACAATATCCCCCTTTGTCATTGATGGCAACACATGATGTGAAAAACCATCAAAGACAACAAACTAACTCTGAATACACTGCTCAATATTTTTCATTCTATTTCTCCCCCTTAGTAGATGATCTTTTTTACATTCTTCCTCTCCCCCTTTGACATCAATGACAAATGCAAAAGATATTTTACATTGATTTACCCTTTGATAAAAATCATAATACTCATACAATGACAACACATGACACTACCTACTCCCCTCGAGAGATAGCCACCAAAATGTCAATCTAGAAGAAAGATAGATCCATAGATCCACCAAACTGATGCATCTCCATATGCATCTAGTTCAAGAAAGGAGGGGAAATGACCCCTAACTTCTCCTAGAGATACACAAAAGTATCTTTAGGAAGAGCCTTCCTAAATATATCAACAACATGATTCTTCATCAAGACATACTCAATCTTTACTTCATTCTCCATGACCTTCTCTCTCACGAAAAGATACCTGATAGATATATGCTTTGTCTTCATGTGCATCACTGAATTATTTGAAATGTTAATTGCACTTGTGTTATCATAGAAGATAGAAATAGGATCATCATACACCATTGTGTTATCTTTCAATGTCTGTTTCATCCATAGAACTTGTGTACAACAAGATGGAACAACAATATATTTAGCTTCAACCATCGACAAGGAAATTAAATCTTTTTGTTTACTCAACCATGCCACCAATCTACAACCAAGAAATAATGCACCACCACTTGTAATTTTTTTGGCATCTACACATCCAATCCAATATGCATTTGTATAAGCACAAGTAGTGTAAAGTCAGTATCCCTAGGATACCATAACCCATAATCTAGAGTGTCATTCAAATATCTGAATATTCTTTTAACAGTAGAAACATGTATTTCCTTAGGATCTTCTTGAAATCTAGCCACAAGACAAACATCATGCATAATATCTAGTCTAATAGCAGTCAAATACAATATTCCACCAATCATAGATCTATATTTACTCGGATTAGCCTTTGGTGAACCATCATCTTTACCTAATTTGCAACTAGTCACCATAGGAGTGCATACTAGTTTAGAATCATCCATCCAAAAATTCTTCAACATCTCTTTCACATACTTAGACCGTGAAATAAAAATCCCTTTCTCTGTTTAATTGATTTGCAGCCCAGAAAAGAAATGCATCTCTCCAAACATAGACATTTCAAATTATTTTTGCATCTCTTCTGCAAACATCTTACACATAGTTTCATTTCCTCCAAAAATAATGTCATCAACATATACAACCACAATAAAGATTTTTTTTCATTTTCAAATTTAAAATAAAAATTACTATCTTGTCGTACCTTTGTTGAAACCTTGTTGAATCAAATACATGTCTAACCTTGCATACCAAGCTCTAGGAGCTATCTTCAACCCATATAAAGATTTCTTGAATCTGCACACCATATCCAGTTGATTTGACAACTTAAATCCTTTTGGTTGTTCCATGTAGACCTCTTCTTCTAGCTCACCATTAAAAAATGTAGGCTTGACATCCATCTGATAGACAATATTTATGAGTAGAAAATGCTAAGAACATCCTTATAGCTTCCATTCTTGCCACTAGATAAAAAAGTATCATGAAAATATATACCTTCTACTTATGAGTAATCATTACACACAAGCCTTGCTTTGTTCCTAACCACTTATCCATTCTCATTCAATTTATTTATGAATACCCACTTTGATCCATTAATATTTTTGTCTGTCGGTCTTGGGACCAATTCCCAAGTTTGTTTGTTCTCAATATGCATAAGTTCTTCTTTCATAGCTTCCATCCAATGTTCATCTTAGAAATTAAAGATAGATTACCCTCACCAACAACATCTCTACTTCTTATCAATACTCCTTTTGTCTTGTCTCTAATGATCCAACTTTTTAAATGATTTATGTGCACATATTTAGGTGTCTTAGGGGATATAACTAGAGCTTCTTCTTCTCTTTCATTTTCTTCATTCTACTTCTCTTGCTCATCCTTTGCTTGTTCTTCCACAATTTCTTCAATTCTTACACAATTAGGTTCATCAGATACATATCCATCAACATCAATTGAATTCTTCATTGCTTCATCAACCTTGAAATTTACACTTTCTAAAATCTTTCTCAATATTTTATTGAAACATCTGTAAGCTTTTCTTTGAGTAGAATATCCAAGAAAAATTCCTTCATCACTTCTTGAATCAAACTTTCCTAAAGTTTCTTCATCTCTTATGATATAAATTTTTCTTCCAAATACCTTGAAATACTTAACAGTAGGAGTTCTTCCACACCATAGCTCATAGGGGGTCTTTGTATTGTTTTCTCTTTCTTGAACTCAATTGAATACATAAACAGTAGTATGAATAAATTCTCTCCAATAAACATTTGATAAACTAGCCTCAGTAATCATTGATCTAGCTGCCTCTTGAATTGTTCTATTCTTTATTTTAACAACTCCATTCTGTTGAGGAGTTCTCAAAGAAGATAATATTCTTTTTATTCCATGCACTTCACAAAGCATATTAAACTCATAGGAGGTGAATTCTCCACCTTTGTCATACCTTAAGGATTTTATCTTCAAATTTACTTCATTTTCAACCATAGCTTTGAATGTCTTGAATCTATCTAATGCATCAGACTTCTCTCTAAGAAATGAAACCCATGTATATCTAGAATAATCATCAATCAAAAGCATAAAGTACCTTTCACCTTGTAGACATATCACTCTTGTAGGACCATAGAGATCTATATGAATTAAATCCAATAGTTCAGTAGCATATTGTTCCTTTGATCTATAATGGATTCTTGCTTGCTTTCCAAACTAACAATTTTTGTTAATAGGATTAACCGACTTTGTAATCCTTGGTAAATCTCTCATGGCCTGAACTGCACTAATACTTTCCAATTCATAAAAATTCATGTGACACATTCTTTGATGCCACAACCAACTATCATTGATCTAAGTCATAAATCATTGTCCATCAACACCCTTAAGTTGACAAATATTTCCTTCAAATTTCTTTCCTGCAACAATCCCTATTTAGGATCCTTTCCTGATCTCACATCTCTCATCTCAAATATAAGATTATATCATTTACTGCATATCTATCCAACACTCAATAGATTATGCCTTAAACCCTTAAAATAGTAGACATCATCAATATTATGCTTGCCATCAAAACTTACTGAACCTATCCCACAAATTTGAGCACTAGTATCATCTCCAAACATAACAAAGCCTCCATCATATTTTTCAAGTTTAATAAAATTAATCTTATCACCAGTCATGTGATGTGAACAACCATTGTCAACAGCCCAATAGTTCTTTTCCTATTTAGCATGTAAGGAAAAGATTATAGTACCTTCATTTATCTCCTTATTTGGAGGGCATTCCTTCACCTATTTTTCAGAATTAATAGAAGTAGGTTCAACTTTTATAGCCAAGCACATGCATTCATTGTAATTAGGATCTCCATAATCAGATTCCTCATTAGATATACTAGCATCCTCATTCACATAATATGCTCTGTTGATCTTCTTACCTTTCTTTTCTTTCTCATATATTTGTTTATTCCTCTTAGCTCTTTCCGGACACTTTGCAACATAATGACCTATTCCTCCACAACTAAAGCATTTAAAGGGTAAATTACCTTCATACTTATCAAAGTCTTTCCTCATCCTTCTCACAAAGTTAGCTTCTACTTCATCAATATTTTCTTCATCCGGATCTTCAACTTTTGTATCCTTAAAAGTAGTCTTTGATTTGAATGCATTTCTCAAATTCGGCTTCCTCATCTCATAAGATGTTAGAGATCCAAACAACTGATCTTTAATGTAAGTCTTATGATATATGTTTTCTTCAATAACACATACATTTTCACTGTAAGTATTAGGGGGAGTTCTAATAATCTTCATTATAATCCTGGTTTCATCTATAGTAGCACCAAGTCCTCATATTTCAACTACTACCTCATCTAATCTCTATACATAAGCTTTAACATTCTCATCTTCAGACATATTTAGGAGCTCAAATTGTGTCTCCAAATTCTACAATTTTTCCTCTTTGACCCTTTCATCACCTTCATATGCCTTTTCCAAAGAATCTCATACTTCCTTAGCAGTCTTCAGATTTTGAACTTTAATCAACTCAAAATGTACAAGAATATTCTTCAAAATGTACTTCACCTTATTATTCACTTCATGTGCCTTGATCTCATCAACTGTACTTGGACCATTAGCAGGAGGAAGTTAAGGATTATTGTAATCTTTCTCCACATCATATCCACAATACTCTAGATATTCTTCCATCAATATTTTCTAGATAGCATAATTAGTTCTATCAAACCTAAGATAATCATGAGTAACTTTTCTAGCCATCCCAAACTTTCCTTAAGTAGTTAAGCTCTTCTCCAAGGAACCAATATTTGATACCAATTGTTTAATAAGACAACTAAGAGGGGGGAGTGATTCAGTTGTAACAAATTTAAACCTTTAAATCATTCACTAGAACAAATCCTTAACACCACTTAAAATGATTAAACATTTAGTGCAAGTGTAGAAACTGTAAACCATCACACAAACACAACACCAAATTTATGTGGAAAACCTAATAAGGGAAAAACCATGGTGAGGATTAACTTACACTATAGAGAATATCAAAACTGATTACAAAGGCTTAATGCTTAAGAAACAAGGCTCATTTCCAAAATAAGGACTCACTATCTGGATCAAGACTCACTATCCAATAGGGCTAACCACCCAGAGGGATCACTACCATAGAGATACAAAGAAGATAAAAGAGATATGTTACAGAGAGAAGACAATCTCAATGAAATAGAGATTTCCACCACAATTTTCTCAATCACTTGTAGACATACATGAATGATAGAGTACACCTTCAGCTCATTGCATCTAGAAACTCAACATTTAGACTTCACATAGATCTTCCACACTTGCATCAGGGTATGTGCAGGATCATGATGGGCCAAAAAGTGGCGATCTGATGGGTATGTGTAGGGTATGTGGCTGACGACTCTTTTTTTACCCAAAATTGAAAAAATGAAAAGGTTTTTTAAAGGAGATTCTCAACTTTCCACCAATATAAATTATGCTTTACTTTGAATTTAATAAATAATTATTATTCATTTTCTATTTGAATTATGACTAAAGTCTTGATTGATAGGCTGATTAAAAAATATCTATAGCTTTCAAACGTATCACATTTTTTTAATCCAAAACATGTGTCACATTCTATGCTTCAGATACTATAGGATTAAAAAGAAAAAAAAAGAATTTCATGATGTTTTGACCAAGTTAAGGTGGTTAGACATACAAGTTTTTATATTTTTTAAAAGTTGTAATAAAAAATTCATAATTAATTATTTACTTGGAAAAAAAAAACAAAAAAATATGCATCACATCGGGACATGATTCCTCTACTTATATCTAAAATATTATAAAAAATATTATCATTTTATTGTGGTTAGGGTGGTTAGACAAACACCTACTTATTTTTCCTTGAAATTTAAGTACCACGCATTGAAATTTCAAATTGTCACCAAATAGATTTTTTTATAAATAAATCTAGTAGTTTAGAAACTATATTCAATTTGCTATAGATTCTATTCTTAAATATTTTTGTAATATTATAGATAACTTATTCAAATTTTTATGTCAAGTTGCCTAACTCTATTTTTTTGAATTTTTTGACACTTAAGGGCCTATTTTTTCCATGATAATCCTGCACATACCCATCACACACACCAACTAATTCACATCTATTTCATAATTATCTACTCTATTTGTTTGCACTTATCTCTCTTTGTACATCTTTTCACCACTAAATAATCTTTTATTTATACCATCTTCAAATTTGAAACATATCCAAAGTCGGCCATCCATCAACAAATTCAAATTAGGTTGGTGTCAAAACATCCTAAGGTGGAATTAGATTGAGGGCAGCCCAAACACACACTTGATGAGGACCCAAACAAGACCAAAAAACTTCATCAACTTTGAAGATAGTGTTCAACACAAGGTCAGCCAAACTAGTGTAAAACTCATCAAACAGTTAAGCACAAACGTTCTAGATACCGAAATTATCTTATTGATACAATCATAACAACATAACTCTAGAGCTAAAAGTCATAAGAATTTACCAAAGAGAAATCCTGACCAACAAAATTTCTCTTAGACCTCAACCAGAAACACAAAAAACCATAGTTCACAACTGGTGAACTAACTCACACTATACAATGAATTAGAAGCCAAAATTCTAGATATAGCAACTTCCAACAAACATGATCAACATATCTAAACCACACAAACATAGGAGAAAATCCCAGAGTAAAACCCAGAGCAACCATTGAACACTTGCAACCTTTCTTCAATAAAATTTTCTCAATATCCTCGACATGAACAACCAATAACCTACATCTATGACATCAATGATAACAACAAGTAGTTGATAACTGATTAACTAGTTGACAGCAATGACAACACCTTCATTCTTGCAATAAGTTGAACTTATACCCCAATAAATTTATCCCCTTGGAACCTTTATATAAAGTAGTATAACACCTTATAATTTTAGTGATTACTAAACCTCCTTTATGACTAGACATGGTATGGTACCCATTAGGTAGTGAATCCTCATGGCTTGTGTAACATAAAATTAGAAATAAAATCTTTAAAAGATAAAATAAAAGATAAATATTCCATGCAACCAACTTAAAGTCTTACTAAGACATAGGCAAAGGGATTTGTTAAAGTGTTTTTTGACACACCAACATTTTGGAACAATATAAGTTCACTTGCGTGAAAGGATTGACACCCCAAGAATATTCTTTTGATTTTAATAATAAAAAATATTAAAGTACCTCAAGAAGAAAGCTTTAGACTATCCCATATAATGGGCACCAATGAGACTTTCAAGGATTAAAATTTTAGAGTAAAAATTAAATTCATGAAAAATATTACATTAATCAAGCTTTTTGATCAAAAGGAAAATTTCTAATGATACAGACACTCCAAAAATTTGTACACCTTTTGATATTTCACACAATCCATCAATTTCAACAATTATTTACCATAAAAATATAAAAATATTAATAAAACACCTATGAAAGATGATGAGTCACAATATAAAACCCTAGGGAACAAAAATTTCCCACCTTAAAATTTTATGCAACTAATGATAATATAATTCTATAGAAAATCCTACACAAAATCCATATGATATATCTAAAAATTCCGTAAGTTTATTCACAAAATATAAATTTTATAGATTTTTCAATTTTGACCATTCACTTTCCTTAAAAAATTTAATCTCCCCTTTGTACAAAACTAAAAAAATAGCCACAAGAAAACAAAAAATATAAGCTAATCCTAATGTAACAAAGATATAAAAAATGAGATAGGGGAGGAATACAATGGTTTAGAAGTTCTAAGCCTACAATTCATAGGAAACCATTCCTCATATGACCCATATATTGCAATCACCACATAGAAAGGTACAATATTCTAAGGGATTTTTTTTCTTGTAAAAGAAAAAAATTAAATTCCAAGTAACAAAAGTGTTTTGTATTTCCACACAAAACACTTAAAAAGCAACCAAGCATCAATGGCTTGAACACATATAAAATTAATCAATATTTGGTGAGTTAAACACATGAAGAGATATGGACATTCTAAGATTTGAAAAATCACAAAGAAAGGAAAAATTGTAAACTAAAATTGCAAAGTTAAAATTATATTACAAATAAATTTTTTCCCACCCTTGATAATGAAGATTAAATTTGTATTTATAGACTTTGGGATGGAGAAAAGTAAGAAAATCATTCCATCAAAAAACCCACAGGATGACAAAATAGGGAATTTGAAAAGACATTTTTATCTTGTAGCATCTTTCTCCTATTACATAATTATAATTCCAAACAAGAAAAAAATTCACATGAAAATAGAAGTCATCACTAGAAAATTCAACTAGGTTCCTTTGGATAATTCATACTCTAGCTCTTGCAAGTAGGATGCAAAATTATCCAATACCACTTTGACCATTCTTGGATTAGGCCCATTAGAGTGAGTAAATTTGACAATAATTTTGAATTAATTATCTTTGTTGAAATTATTCACAACCAACCTTAATTTTTATTATGTGGTTGATGAACACTATAGAAAAACATGGGTCATTAAGAGATTGTCCTTTTGTCAAATACTAGAATTTATTTTTCAAGGCCTATTATAATTGAACATTTTTACTTTTCAAATGAAGGACATCCTAATTGTGCATAAACTCTTTCGTAACATTGAAAACACCTTGTACTAATGAATTCACATTCTTACTCTTATTTTCACACCCCTTCAAAATATTCATTTAAAAATTGTAGGCTAACCTCCACTTTTGATTTATATTCAAATCCTAATCACTTAAAATTCTCTCATACACCAAATATATAAAATCTATATTAGCCATTTGAGCAATTTGGGGAAAGTTATTTTTGATAGCTTAGAATTTAGTTTTTACCCCTACCATCAAATTTTTAATAGCCTGCAATCTTTTAGATAATTTTGTATCAATTTAATTCACTTCTTACATCATTTTATGCACCAAAGTTACTACCTCTACATTCTAATCATACATGACTTACATTACATTCCTAATCCTCAAATATCTAGTATCTCCATTTTAGTACTTAAAAAATGTTGGGGAATTATATTTAGAGAGGATGAGATGTAGACCCTAAATCCATAAAGTATGATAATATCTCAAGTGCCAAGGGTGTCAAACTTGAGAATATTACCACAAAACTATATCCAACTTGGGAAAATTAGGCCCAATTACTAAGGTGGGTAAGACCTCCTTCACTCTTGGCTTTGTAGGAAAAATTGGGTTTCTCTAAGGTGCTAGTTTTGTTATTGAAATTATGACAAAACACTTTCTTGTAAAAAAATATACTCACTATAAAGTGTATCTCAATACTGGTGCCACAATATACCTATGTTCTTGTTGGACGAGTAATTTTTCTCTCATATTGTTACATAAATTCAAACATGGTAGTTGAAATAAACACAAATAAAACTAAAAAGAGGTGTAGCTTGATGTATTTTGAGTGTGTTGAGGATGAGCTAAGATAGTGCATAGCCGGAAATTAGTGTCTTTATCCATTGGAAAATAGAGTCCCTAAATTTAATCAAACATGCAACAATTTAAACCAAGGTAATGCCTTAAGTAAGACACCCAAAAATATTATATATTTAAAATGTATAGGAAATTTGGGCTCTACATATACATAATTTAGAAGAACAATAATTGATTGTAGAAAATTACGTGTTTCTACTTAGTAATCCATGAAAATGCCTACACAATTCTTTTATTATGTCAAAATGATAACTTACAAAGGTTCTACAAGGATTTTACAAAATTTTGGTTACAAAAATAAAAAACATATATCAAAAAATACATACTATACACAATAAGACACTCAACTAATGTTTAATCTATAGTCAATCACTTTACCTTCAAGGTTTACAAGATGTTACTAAATATTTGGGATAAATCTAGGTCATTACAATATAAAAATGTACTACCCAAAACTAGAATATGAAACCTTAGGGTCTTCTATAAGTAATTTATTTTTCTATTTCTATAACCACTTCTCCTATTCAAAGCACTATCCTTTGATCTCTTCTAATCTCATTGATGATTCCTTCAAAATGGTGACTAAGGAAAATATACCCATGACCATAGGGCATGTAGAACACCATAAGGACATACTATATTAGAAACCCTAACCATAAGAACAACCAACATACAAGAAAAATATGTCATCTACAATTATTCCTTTGATGCCCATCACATCTACAATTTGATGATTTGTGGGTTTGAGTGAAAACACCCATGAAATTGGTTGAAATTCATGATCTAAGAATGAAATTATTAAAAAGGAATCTATAAGAAATAAATGAGGAATGGGTACCATCTTTGAACCTCCTCAATCTATGTGAAAATTCATTTAAGACCCGTTTGTAGTTACCTTAGATTGACATTTTGTGATTTTAGGTGGGTGAGAATTAATGACACTTCTTGGTCAAAATCATGCCTTATGGAGTCTATTGGTGGATTTTTGAGCTTAGGCTTACCATTGTGCCAAAAATGGTGAAGCAATACTAAATTTTTTAGAACCTCAATGAGCCTCACTATTACATTTTTCAAGTGTTGGGCATCAGGTTTACCCCATACTACATATAGATTGGGCCAAGAAGAAGAGCATATCTATTTCCAATTCCTCAATGATACATTCCTTTGTCAAGAATTGTGCATCTATGTGATCTTTTCAAAAACATGAAGGGGAGGATGAGGGATACCAAAAGTCTAACCTTTGATGAAGGTTGAAGCTTCGGGGAACAAAGAATGAATGGAGGGTAAGAAGGTAGGAAAAACCCCAAAATTTTGATAAAATGAATGAAGGGAATGAGTCAAGAATTGGGGGTCATGAAGGATTCTATCACATACTAAAAGAGGTATTGAGGGAAGGAGATCCCAAAATATTTGATGAATTAAGAACCTTACAAAGGGTGAGCATTGAGCATTAGGGTGGAAAAGGAAAACATGCCAAAAAGGGATGAAGGCAAGGAAGAAGTTGATGTCCTAAAAGTACAAAAGATAGAGTGCTTAAGATATTTTACAATGAAGAATTTGGGAATTAGGGAAAAAAAAGAGAAGGTAGGGAAGCAAATGAAACCTCGATGGCTTGTTTGGCCAAAAATGTTAACACTTAAATTCTTTTAACTTTAGACTTCAAGGATCAAGAAGACTTCATGAAGGTGATTTATATTGGTATGCATAAAAGGAAAACCTCAATGAATTGGAAAATGAAAAATAAAGACTTAGCCAATTTCATAAAGGGATGAGTGGGGAGTTGTGGCTAATAAAGAAATCATGGTGGTAGAAAAAAAACTGAAACCTCTGTGGTTCAACAATACATACATTTAGTTAATTTTGGATTCTAAAACTTGGTTTTTTCACTACAAAAAAAACATGAGGACCAAATACAATAGCTAGAGGCATAAACACATACAAGATTTCTAATTTAGGATTCCTTATATTGGCTATCAATAATTGAAAAGTGAAGACAAAGAGCATACCAAAAGAGAAAAAAAGTGTAAAATGAGACACAATAAAATAGGGTGCCAATAGAGCCCACTAAATATTCAATATAGGCCATAAGTTGATAAACCTTATCTTTCAATGCATCATTAGTGGCTTTATCTTATTCCATATTTTAAATTATCCAATTCATTCAAAAATTGGAATTTTCTCCCTTCCTCTCTCATGATCTAAAATTTCTTATTTCCATGGATACTAGTTGTGATGGATGATCTTACCTAAGATATCTTCAGAAGATTTGGCTTTAAGAAAATAGAATATATTTGAGTAAGATAATCCAATGCTATCTTAACAAACCTCTTTGGGATAGATACTATCTTGATGCTATTGCAATATGTTTTCATCACTTGGAAAAATGAGTTCTGAAGGGGGAAAAAAATCTCTATAAAGAGATACAAAAGAAATATTCTCTAGAGACTAAGTGGGGGTTTTCTCCAAAATATAAGGCTAGAAAATGGAGAAGTTGGGAGCTAAGGGATGACAGGTGAGGCTAAGGGAGATTATAATGGTGATTAAATATTTATTTAGAAGAGGTTTTAGATAGGTTTATCTATTTTAATTTCCTTTGTTTGAATATCTTGAGAAGGATTTTCAAATGGGTCATTATGTTTCCTAGGAGGAACATCCATATCCTGATTCTACTCCTATTTTTCTTGATTTAAAATTTAGCATAAAAAATTTAAGTGGGAATAAAAACCTTAATCCTTATTCCTCCTCCTCGTCCTCTTCAATTTCTTCTCCTTATTTCATGATACCATCACTACTTTGATAGAATGTTCTTCAATATTTCCTCAAGCAACTTGCAACTTTTTTTTCCTTCTAATCATCATGTAAATTTTCACTTCTATATTCTTGAATTTTTTGTAAGTCTAATTTCATGATGCCAAAAGTTGATAAAAATATTTACTAGATTTGTATTAGGGATCTAGTATTTCACCACTATCTTGTAATTCTTTGAGAATCATGGTAATTTGATACATCCTGATTTATAATTTTACTATGCATAAATATGATCTCTTATAGACCTCCACATTTTTAGCATAATTATCTGATTAGTCTTATTGGTTGGGCTTGTGTATTATGGTGCTTTATGACCCTTCAAATAAATTATTTGGATTAAATAAAATTCTTAATTCATAGGGCCTAATTGTTGGGAGAGATAATTCAAATTTTACATTTTGAACTTCCTAGTTGGTTGAAAAATTATATCTCCTAATATATAGAGGGAAAAGGAGACCTTTTACCTTATTCTTTGTGCATTCCTTATAATATTGAATATGAAAGAATCATTCAACCTTCTAAAATTGTTGTTACTTTGTTAATTAGAGATAATATTGGTACACTAATTAGAATTCTAACACCAAATTTCTCTAGCTAAACAATGTAAACCATATATAAAGTCATCTCTAGTTGCTTTGATTGAATACATTCACACAATTGCTTATGGAGGTTGTCATTGATAAGGGTGTCCCAATAAATAAAACCATTCTGATAAAATGACTTTGGTGATGAACTAAAACATCCATGGATGAAATTACTTTAAAATATCAAGTTATGTAAATAGACTCAAGAGAATAATTATGTCATTGATATTGTGATAGAAAAATATAAAACCTTACAATTTCACATTACATTTTAGATGTAGTATGGTGTTTTCCTTCCCTAGAAAATTTTAAGCCCATTTTCCCCTTTTCATATTGATTTTCTACTCATGGTGCCAAGGTCTTAGCTTTGATCTTCTATTTTGTAAGAAATCATATTGTACATGTGTTAACTTTGTTATTTTCTAGTGTTTGGCCTTTACAAGAGTCAAAACTATCTGGATGCTAGCACTATGTGTTAATTTCCCATTAGATTTGGTCATTTAGAAGTCATTTTCAAGAACATTACCACCTACTAAGTTTTCTTAGGTTAGTGTTGATTACTTTGAAACAAATCCAAATGAATCTCTAGTCCTTATGATCACTCATTTCCCTTCCCATTATCTCAGTTTAAGACATATCTGTCATTCTCACTCTCAATCTATGAAACTTTTATTCTCTCAATCTCTCTTACTATTAATTTATAGTATTATATAATTCTTGGGAATTCTTAATCTCATGTGAGAACTCCAACATTATTTTAGCACTCTCCTTGAAGGTTTTAGCAAACTTTTAGAGTAGCCATGTCTCAGTTTTCTTCTTCAATATTGTAAGATGACATTATTTTATTTTTTTTCTTTCCTTACCATATTTATTTGTATTATTATTGATCCTTTTTTTCTTGCATTTGTCACCTTGGTATATCCATTTTCTTTTAGTTATTATCATTTCACACACTATTTTTCACTCCTTATTGTTGCATTCATATCTTTGTCATTTCTTTTACCTTTCTAGACACACTTAATTTTCTTATATTAATTATAGTTTATCAACAAGAAATACATATGGCAATATTTAGTTACATATTATTCCTATTAAGGATTTTGTTCATGATTTTACACTTCATACAAAATTGATACAATATTTTTGTCTATAATACATTTCTAACTATACCATATTTATTTCTATACACCATTGTAGTTTATAAAGTCTATACAAATACTGTATCTACTATTCATAAGGTGTCAAAAAGGAAATTGTAGGTTAAGTTTTATATATTTATGCTCTCACAGCCTTCATCCCACTAAAAGGTACCAAGCAGGGGTTCACCATCTGACATATCAGTGTTAGATCTGACCACCTCCCATGTGTCTTGTTCATTTTTGTTTTTGTGGAACCAAAGGCCCATAGTCCTGACCCTTTTTTGATGTACTCCACTTTTTATCTACTATTATAATTCCTCTAAAAATTTATATACTCCTCACTAAATGGTATGTTGTCCTCACCATTAAATGACTAGTGTCTCACATAAAGGATCTCTTCCTTGTTGGTTTTGATCTTTTCATTCTTTGCTAGTTTAGCGAACTTAGCTTTTGAGATCTCGATCGCAACTATCACCTACGTTTTAATAGATAAAATTATGAGTCTTCTAGAAGACTCAGTAAGTGCTCTCTTTTTCCCTTGGTATTTTTCCTGATTTCTAGCTTTCCAAATAAAGAATAATATCTCGATAGAACTAGTAACAACCAAAATAGATTTGTATCTTTTTCAATATTCATAATTTGTCCAAATAAAATTTCATGTTGGTTAATAGAATTCAAGCTCCCCCACCCAATTAGATTTGAACAAAACATTAGCCATATTTCTTTTGTTAAATGATAATAAAAAAATATGTGTAGTAGTTTCAAGCTTTTTACAAAATTCACAATTTTTACATTATTACTAGTTAATGAGAGGTAATTTTGAAGTAATAACATATATTTAAAGATTTTTTTTTTGGTTCAGTTAAATTATTCTAGTTCCATTGAAATACCTATTTCCTATTTTTCTCACTTTAAGGTTTTAACATTTATTCACAAGTTCAAAGATGCCAACTAGATAAGCTTAGAGTATTGTAGTTTTTTTGGGTTAAACTGTGTACCCTAGATCCATCCACCGAAATGTAGTAGTTTAGGTTAATGCCTCCATGGTTATCACAAAAAGAATATTATTTGATGAAATATTCTACCCTTTTCATGATTCCTTGAGAACTTTATATGTTCTCCATTGAGAATTAGGTAAATTGTTTTATTTTTTTAGAGAGTTCCATGTTTTTAATTTATCTTTATCTATTATATCCTTGAAACATTTGATACCTTTTGTGGCCCATGATTTAGCTGAGCATCCTTGCAGTAGAGCTAAGTGTTTTCATTTTTATGTTAAACTCCACCATATTGACTTATTCCTACAATTTATATTTTTTTTTTTTCTAAGTAACCACTTATAGAACTCTTGAATTTAACTTGTTCCCATGCTTTCTAGATTATACGGAAAACCAAGGAACCACTGATGGAGACTAGGAAGTCTCCAAAAAATAGAACACAAATTGGAATATTTCTCAAGGATTTAGATTTTTGGGGACAACCCTTTCAATATTTTTCCTAATAAGTACCTTCCATGGTTCATCACCCTTGATAGAGTTCATTATCCATTTGAAATAGAGAGCAATACCTTGCTTCTTCAGGTCCTTTAGGCCTATCCCTCTACTCTTCTTGTCTACACTTGTCTACATGCTTCTTTTTTTCCCTTTTCCATCAGACCATAGGAACTTCCTTATTTTTTTTGCACTTCCTCCATCTAGTAGCCATAGAAAAGCCACATCGATGAGTAGTATAATGTGTAGAAGGAAAGAATATTTTTGTAGACATGAAATCTACCCGCTAGGGATAAATATTGTTTGTGCCAGCTATCAAGTTCCTTTTCAATCTTGCTTTTTACCCAGTTCAACATGTCCTTCAAACATGGTCTAATTGAAAATAGGATTCCTACGTATCAAACTTGTTTATTTGGTCCCTGCATAGGATTTTGAACTTATTAAACCAATATGGGGAAAAAAAATTCTAAGTTAATATGATTAATTTTTCCTTAGATATTTTTTCTCGAGGCATCACAAATGATGCCCAGATTTTACATTAATTTTTTTTTTCTTTTTCAAATTTAATAAAAAATGTTGTATCAACAAAATGGATATTTAACAGTTCTTTATCATTAGGAAAAGTTAGACCTCTAACTTTGGGACTAGCTATATAGTCCTTAAGAAGGTGTTTATGGGTGAAAAATAGGGTAGACCCAAATGCATTGAAAAGATGATCTACCACTAATTTTTCTAAGACCCTAAACACTCAATTATGTGTAAAATTAGATGCAAATAACAATCATAAATGCTACCTAACTGTTATAGAGACTATGGGGGAAGTTTTCAGAGCATAAAAATTAGTGTACTTGGAACAAAAAGCTATTGTTTTTGAGCTATAGAGGACTCATTCGCCTTTAGTGGTGAATGGGTTCTTTTAGGGTTTCAAAAAATTGATTTTAGGGCTATGTTCCTTGATGTTTGCATGCTTAATTTTTTTTTTATCAAGTTATAGAAGTTTGTATGCGATTCTGTAGAGCTCTTTCCACGATCTTGCACTTTAAATGACAACTTTTGCAACTTTGAAACTTTGACAATTTTGCTCCAAATCTTGCTCAACTTGATCTTTAACGTCTAAATCTGTAATCACACATGCAAGGGAAAAGAAAAATGTGTTTTGTTTGTGAATGGGGTTTTACCTCAGTCAAACCCCTGGTAGGTAATTAAACCAAGTGTTGAAATGAATGAAATGAGCATGAATATGAAATAATGTAAATGCGGTCACCTTGTATTATGTCTTGTGAAACAAATTTGCAAAATAACCTATAGTTTCCATGAAGAATGTAGATCTTGGATCCTTGAATATGATGTGAACAATGGTTGCAATAGATCTTCAATGCTACACTCACAATCTTAGCTCAACAACATGAATGCATGCATCAAACCCTTGAAATGATGATATGATATTTAATTTTTGCAATAGACTCTTGAAATATTCCTTGAAATTCCTTGAAAATGCTCTTGTAATGCTCTTGTGAACTCCAATTTTCTATAATTCTTGAGTTCCTGAAAGTCTAGGATGAAACTAGGTGAATTAACCACCCATTTATAGTAAATTAGGAGATTTGTTGGCATATGGATTTGGGAGATTGTTTAAGGCTTATAGTGTTTTCATTGATGGCAACTAGAGTCATTAGTGTGGTCCATAGCTTAGAAGTAGCTCATATCGACAAAAATTGTAGTAGGTAGTGTGTTACCGGCATAAAGCATGAAGAGCAGGATACTCGGTTAGTCAGTCAGTTAGTATACTTCACCAGATCATTATTTTGTGTTGTGGATCCCCAGGAAAGCTTGCTAAGAATGTATGATACCTTATTGGTAAGTTTTGTAATGTTGCATTGATCTGTGTACAAGTTTGGAGATTCGGTAGAATGATTTATTGTTTATTTTCTCATTATGACCAACCTGGTGTATATAGTGTGTCGCAGATGTATAAGGAGAAGTTGTTTTAATATTTCTTATGTTGGGAATTTTGATTTGGGTCCCTACTATAGTCCAGCCAACTTGTGTGGGTGTGCATTAATTCTAATAGGTGATTTGAGCTGACATGTGGAAGAATATTATATTTTGTTTGAAGTTGACATATAGTAATGAAATCTTGTTAGTGGATATATATGAGATTGGTTGATTCATTTTGTAGAGTGTGAAGAAGTGTTAAAGTGTGTGAATGTGTGTAAAGGAGATTAGATGTGTGTGTGAGTATTAGAAGGGTTTTAGAAGGGAAGAAAATAGAGTAGAGTAGAGCAAAGCAAATAAACATAGTCAGTTAGAAGGACTAAAGATCATTTTAACTAAGCTTCATTGGAACTGAATCTAGGCATTTGGAGATGCTATTTTCTTAGTTCATCCTTTTTGTTGTATTCCCAAACATTTTGTAAGGAAGTGATCCTTTCTTATTTTGAGCAGTGAGCTCTAGGAAGTGTGCCTGAATGAAAGTGCATTCCGTTTTGTTTATACTTTTAATAGAGTATATATTATGGATTAACATCCACCGTGGTTTTTCCCCTAATAGGGTTTCCACGTAAAAATCTTAGTGTTATGGTGTTCTTTAATGTGTTTACATGTTTCCTTCTATTTATATGTTGTGGATTCCATTAAAGTTTAAATATTGTTGTTGATAGTTTTAGATCTAGTTTAAAATTCAAATATTGTGGAACACTGATTCACCCCCCCTCTCAGTGTTCCTAGTGTCCAACAATTGGTATCAGAGCAAATTATTGTTTTGAAGTTTAACAGATTGAGGTGGATCTTGGATTAAAATGGATGCAAGTGGTCTTCAACAATAACTTATGGTGGCACTTAATGATCTTGATTAGTCAAAGTAGAGGCCATGGAACTAAAAGCAAATCTTGTGGCTACTGAAAAATTCATTCAATCATTGAAGGATAAAATAAATGAGTCAAGGGAAAAGAGGAAGGACTATGTGGTCAGTTGAAGAAAAAAGAAAGCAAAGGCCCAAAAGAGGTTCATCTGAATCAAACCCTAAAAGAAATAACAAAAGAGTGTGAAAAGCTTGCTAAGGACAATGTTTCCCTAAAGCTTGAAATGGAATCTATTACGATGAAGCTAACTAAAGAGATTGAAGAAAGAAAAAAGAATGAGGAGAATTTGGCCCAATCCTTGAAGGAAAAGTCAGAGGAATGCAATAGAGTTAATAATGGATTCATTCAGTTGGATATTGAACTGCAACAATCCAGAAATAGTGAACATGAGCTTGAGAGATAGATAGTTATTCTCAGAGATGAACTTGCTACAAAAAATGAATACAAGAAGTTTAGGATGAGTTCTGCTAAGTTTTATGAGATGACTAAAGGAAAAAAGGATGCAAATGACAAGCGAGGACTTGGCTATGTGAAAGATGAGAGCTCTGGATTTGAACAAAAGGACTCTGAAAAGAAAACTTAGAAGAACAAAAGTAGAAGATATCCGGTAAGGAAACCCAATGCTCATAATTTTAATGGTTACTACTTTGCTTGTAATAAATTTGGTCATATGGATTCTCAGTGTAGAAGTAAGATAAAATTTGGCAGTCCATCATTTTCTGGTCAATGTTTTAATTGCAAAAAGTTTGGTCATAAGTCAATTTAATGTAGAAGTATGTATGTCAGTATAAGGAATGTTAAATGCTACACTTGTAGAAAATTTGGACATTTTTCTAATCAATGTAGACTAGGAGGAAATCAGTGGAATGGATGGTACAGACATAAAAATTTGGTGTGTTACAACTGTAATAAATTTGGTCACATTGCAAGATTTTGCAGGTACAGAAACATGGATAGAAGAGGTCTGGTATATCAAGGAAGAAAATCACAAAAATATGACAAAGGAAAAGGAAAAGCATTTGTGGAAGAGATAAGAGATCAGATGAAAAAAAAGTGGGTAAAGATGAGTGAATTTGATGAAGGTAATAAGGCTGTACCAGAAGCTCCCTCCAATAATTCATCCGACAATTGATTTCAGGCCATTGGCTTAGGGGAATTTTTCATGAAAATATTTTGTCCCCCTATGTGTAGTTGGTATCAGATCGCAGGAAGTTGTCAATAGTTTTGTTATTCATCTTCAAATGTATTAGTGATCATTTGTTGAGTAGGAAAAAATATTGAAGGTCCACAGATGGATTCTACTCTTGTTGTTTGAGAGTGCAGAGTAACTGAAACCCCTAGGGAAAAGATTTAATGCGACAAGGAAGTTAGGTGTGCAAATTTATAAAAGGGTATTTTGAACCCTCATTTGTCACCGTGCATTAAAGGACAATAGTTGGAGAGCCTTTTTTAGCAAAATTTCGAAGGAGTGAAAGTCAATTCAGTGGCGAATTCCCAGGTATTTCTGTTCCTTGTAGATTTTGTACTTATTTGATGATCAATAGAACCCTGTTTGGTACAGAAAATGAAGCAAATCAAAGGAACAGTAACTTTGGATGAATATAGTAGTCAAAAGGTTAGGTATGTAAGAAATTTGTTGTCTGCTGAGGAATTGAAGAAGCTTGCAGGTGCGAAACATAAGAATTTGGACATTTGGAATGAATTTCCATATTTCATCAATACGGAAGTAGTTCAGTTTATCTTGAATATATTGGATGATGATATCATTACTCTAGATAAACCCTATCGAAATTCAAAAGAAGTAATCAGAAATTTGATAGGATTATGCAGTATTCAAGATGTCTGAAAAAAGAAATTGATTCAGAACATTGAAGTCGAATCCATAACTGGAGAAGCAAGAGATCAATGGGAGCTAGTAATTTCAACAATCAAAGATCCATTGACAAGGTACATTGCATATGGAATTTTGTACAAAATTTTCTTCAAAAATAGGGAAGGGGCAACCTTTGCAAGCACAGTCTACATTATGCACAAAATGATAATGGAAGATGAAGACTTTGATCTGTGTGGATTGCTGAAGGATCAATTGATGGAGAATGTGTAATTGACGAAGGATATAGATTACTATTTCAGGTTTGGTACCTTAGTTATGTTCATTATGATGTATTTCCTGAATTGCTTGCCTCAGAATGATAATTTGGTATGGAAGGAAAATATACTAGTTTGTAAGAAAATCTTTGAGCACTTCAACACTCTTGAAAATGGTGAACAAGTTTATGAAAACTTCTTTAGAAATTTGTTAGGAAAGTTTGGTGTAAGTGGTATTCCACTCCCGGTAAAAGCAGTTGAAGTTGGATCTTCTTCTGACAAGGTGGAGAAAAGGAAAAAAAGAGCAAGAGAGTTAGTTGATGTCAATCCTCTGGCACCTAAGTCAACAAAAGTTGAGGGAAAAGCTAAAGAGAAGATAGTTGTGGATATAGTGGATAAATATTTTGAGGAATATACACCAAGTGATGAACTAAAACTAGTTGAAATGAATGTGCTAATAGCAGAAGAAAGTGATGAAGAAGGTGCTTTACTCAAAGAAAAGATATTGCAGATTGTTTAGGAAGAAGATGGAATACAAAAGATAACTAAAAAATGGATAAATGGACCATCATATGAACAATACTTCATTGAGGACACTCTAGGAAGATACTTTATTGATAATAACATTGAATTAGAGAGTTTGCAGGATATACTTCCATAATAATTGATTCAATGTATCAGGGATGCTATGGGCTCTGTGCCTCTGGATAGGAATCTTGAAGATGAGATAATCTTACATCTAAAGGAGTAGTTTAGGCTATCTCTCACCAAACTGAAAAAATAAAATGAATGTGTTAAGACAATGCATTGACTCAACAAATAAGATCTACAATTATTGTCTTAGGTGGCCTCATGCAGTTGGTAAATACAAGGACAAGTTGGAGAAAATTAAGAATGAGCTTATTAGAATTGGTCAGGACTATAGTATGGTTCAAGACCAAAATGGAGTAGTTAAGAAGAAGATTCATGAGTTACAGGTTGAGCATGCAAATGTTCACTTTTCCAGAAACACTCTTATGGATACTTTATGGAAAGTGAAGGATCACACCGAATGCATACTAGAGTAAATGATTGAAGTTCTGATAAAAGGAGAAAAGCTGAAAGAAACCATTACCATTCTTGAATCTCTTGTCTAGGTCATCAACATGACACCAGATAATAATAGTTTGATAATAACTATTGGGATTGCAGTGGATGCTTGGAAGAAATTTCTTCCAGAGATAAAACATAAGTATAAAATAATTTTATGAATTTAGCAGCAGTTGCAATTTTTTTTTATCAATTGGATGAGAGAATACAGTGAGAGAGAGTGTAGTAAAAATATTAAGGGGGAGAGAAAGTAGTGGAATTTTTTTCATTGATATCAAAGGGGGAGAGAATGCAGTGAAAAATGCCTTGACATTCAAAGGAGGAGCAGTGTTTTGTTGTGTTTTGAAGTTTTTAGTTTTGGTTCTGACACTTAAGTCATTTTTCACTAAGTGTTGCCATCAATGCCAAAGGGGTGGATTGTTGGAATATGGCTTTAGGATATTGTTTATGGTTTTAGTATTGTCATTGATGGAAACTAGAGTCATTAGCATGGTCCACAGTTTATAAGTAGCTCATACCGACATAAATTGTAGTAGGCAGTGTGTTACTAGTAGAAAGCATGGAGAATAGGATATCCGGTCAGTCAGTATACTTCACCAGATCATTATTTTGTACATTGTGGATCCCCAGAAAATCTTGCTAAGCATGTATGATACCTTATTGGTAAGTTTTTTAATGTTGCATTGATTAGTGTACGAGTTTGGAGATTTGGTAGAATGATTTATTGTTTATTTTCTCATTATGACCGACCTGGTGTATATAGAGTGTCATAGATGTATAAGGAGTAGTTGTTTTAATATTTCTTGTGTTGGGAATTTTGATTTGGGTCCCTTCTATAGTCCAGCTAACTTGTGTGGGTACGCATTGATTCTAATTGGTGATTTGAGCTAACATGTGGAAGAATATTATATTTTGTTTGAAGCTGATATATAGTAATGAAATCTTGTTAGTGGATATATATATGAGATTAGCTAATTCATTTTGTAGAGTGTGAAGAAGTGTGAAAGTGTGTGAATGTGTGTTAAGGAGAGTAGCTGTGTGTGCAAGTATTAGAAGGGTTTCAGAAGGGAAGAAAACAAGGTAGAGCAGAGCAGAGCAGAGCAGATAAATAAAGTCAGTTAGAAGGACTGAAGATCATTTTAATTGAGCTTCATTGGAACTGAATCCAAGCATTTGGAGATGCTATTTTCTCATTTCAACCTTTTTGTTGTACTCCCAAAAATTTTGTAAGACAGTGAGCCTTTCTTATTTTGAGTAGTGAGCTCTAGGCAGTGTGGCTAAATGCAAGTGCATTCCCTTTTGTTCATACTTTTAATAGAGTATATATTGTGGATTAACATCCATCATGGTTTTCCCCCTAACAGGGTTTCCATGTAAAAATCTTGGTGTTATGGTGTTATTTAATATGTTTGCATGTTTCCTTCTGTTTATATGTTGTGGATTCCATTAAAGTTTAAATATTGATGCTGATAGTTTTATATCTGGTTTGAAATTCAAATATTGTGGAACAATGATTCACCCCCCCTCTCAGTGTTCCTAGTGTCCAACAAGATTAACCCCGAAATTCAAAATCTAGAAAGAAACATTATTAAATTCCTACTAGAATGAAATTCAAAAAGGGGGGTCTCATTAAGGGAGGACCCATTCACCACCTTGGGAGAATGGGTGTTGGCTCAGTTTTCCAAGACCTAACCCCAGGGGATTGAAAGAGGGATACAAATCCATTTATGATCAACTAAAAAAGGGGGGTCTTGTTAAGGGAGGACCCATTCGCCATCAAGGGTGAATGGGTCTTGGCTCAACTTACCATTACCAAACTTTACCCAATGAAATAATTTGTTAATTATATTATGATTGTCAGGATAGATCTTTAAGAGGTGTCAAAATTAAGGCCTAAATTTGAATTAAAGGGGGTTAATTACTCCAATTACCCACAATTAATTAAAGACCACCTAGATAAATGTGAAAGTGCTTTATAACACTTTACACCACTTAAACAAGGTACACATGATGTACATTTTATTTAGAAAGGGGCCCATTAGGCTTAATTAAGCAAATACATCCTAGAATAGTGTGAAAGTGCATTACGACACCTTTGCAAAGGAATAATTAAGGCATTTTTTAGTCAAATAAAGGTTATATAATAGTGTGAATGTGTACAACACATTACAACACCATTCCTTGACATCATTAGATCAATTTTAATGTCAATTATCAAACCAAGTAAGGGAAAAGGCTTACTTTTTCAGTTACTACATTTTTCCTGCACTTTAGTGAGAGGATGACCCCATGTCAAACTCACACTAAAGTAGACATCCAAGACACTTAAGTATGTAGAAATAGAAAAGATACATGATCATACCCTATCAAAGGCTAAGAAAAAAAATAAAAATAAAGGATCAAGCACATCCATTTCAACATGATGTGGAATGGGGTTGTTTGCCCAGAACATATGCTGCTCACTCTGGGGTAGTGGAACCTCAGTCTGTCCACTAGGTGAGATGTCCCAAAAAAGATGTTTAGTGAGAAAGTCATCCCAATGTGTCAGATTCCTACCATATAATGAGAAATTCATGCTAGTTTATTGGCTTCCTATAATACTAACCGTACCAAAGTTATCCTACTGATAACTTTAATAAGACATCACAATGTAAATGGTTTTGAATATCATGTAAAAATTTTGTGAAAGGGGATTTTTCTTTGTTCATGTAACGGTCTTCCTCTTAGGGAGCATTGTGCCTAATGTCTCCAAGAAGACAATTCAAAAGTGTCAGATCATCGCCCATTGGATGCCTTGTTCACATCATGCCATGATAGTAGATTGTACACTCTTGGATGACATCAAACTCAATGACACCACCAAGAAGAGGACACATCACAAGAAAAAAATAAAATCACACAATGATATTCTTCCAAAAGATGTCATTGATGTATGCCCCCACTTTAAAGAAGTTGCTACTGTTGAAAGGCACAAGACAACTGAGAGGGGGGGTGAATCATTTGTAACCAAATTGAAACGAAAAACTTCAAACACATCAATTTCTTATCCACTTAATTCTGTTATTAAGTATGAACATGAAATGAAAATAACATAAAGCAATATGAACACAAGAGACACCATATTTATGTGGAAAACCCAATAAGGGAAAAACCATGGTGAGGATTAGCTCACAATATAAAGTAATTGCACAACCGAATACAAAAGGCTCACTGCCAAGGGCTCACTACCCAAAAGGGCTCATTGTCCGGATACAAAAGCTTACTACCGATAGAAAGGACTCACTATCCAACAGGGAGGCTCACTGCCTATAGATACAAAATATTATAGAAAGATCCACCATAATAAATTACACACATCTGCAGCCTTGATCAAAAGAATTGTAGACACCTTTAGCTCACTGCTTTCAGGAATCTAGCACATTAAAGTAATATTGACTTAATTAAATTTTGCACAACTCTACTTCTCAAACTTGTGGCTTGATTTATACATTCAAAACATCTTGAATTCTATTTATACCCTCTTCAACCTTAGAAACTTTTTCTAAGGTCGGCTACACATGCTTTATTTCATAAATTCAAATTAGGTCAAAAAATCAACATTCTCGTGGTGGAAACGAATGAGAGTGGACCAAACGAACACTTAACCAAGACCCAAAACATTGTCTTAGGTCAATCACATGCTTCCTTAATTAAATATTAATCCTTCATATGAAGTGCAAACACCATGTTGGCTAAACCTAATGAAAACACAAATGAACTTTGAAGTACATGCTTTCACATCAAGAAGATAACATATAGATGTTGCAACACACATCATCCATCATTGTAACACACCTCAAATACCTTTAGACTCATTTGCATCAGCTACAACAACCTTCAAATGCAAAATACTTCTCACTAGTCCATCCAGACTACACAAACACACACAACTCTGAAACTAAACTTTCAGAGCACCAGACCACAAAGATCTTTTCTAGAACATAGAGAACACCATTACAAGACATTGTCTAGATCTGCATGACCTGAAACAAACCAAAAAAGGAATCAAAAACATTTCTCCTAGTCCATAGACAAACAACTTTATCAACCGAGTTCACATACCGATGAACATAACTTTCATTCTTCATCAAACTAGAAGCTACAAACTAGGATTTATCACCAATAGATGCTCATAAAAAACACCTCAGATCTGTACAAGCAAAGGATCAACACAGAATAAATGCAAAGCACAAACCAGAGTACATTTTGAACATAAACAACTCTAAATTCTCTATTTATTAATTTTCTCAAAAGAACTTGGTAACCCATTATATCAACACATCTACGACATAAAGATAGCTCCATGTACTCACAACATCTCATCAGCATCTCAACTATACATGCACAACCTGCGACCTCCTGTATTGTGTTGACATCAATGACAATATCAATGACAACACAACCAAACTTTCTCATACTTTCAACAATCTCCCTCTTTGTCATTGATGGCAAGACATGATGTGAAAAAACATCAAAGACACATTATCAATATTCTCTCTTCCTTTCAACTTCTATTTCTTTCCCCTTTTACTTTTTTTCACATGACACTCTCTCCCCCTTTGAAATTAATGGCAAAGACAACAAATTTTGATTAGTCCCCCTTAGGAGTGCACCCACACAACTCATACTGCAACAATGAAACTTTCTACTCCCCCTACGGAGTAGACTCATCCATCAGTCTAGACAAATGAAGAATCTACAGATCCACTGGACTGATGCACCTCCATGTGCACCTAGTTCAAAGAAGGAGGGCCAATGACCCTCAACTTCTCCCTAAGATACTCAAAATTATCCTTTGGAAGATCCTTGGTAAATATGTCTGCAATCTAATCCTTTGTAGGAACATACTCTAGCCTGACTTCATTCCCCAATACTTTTTCTCTCAAGAGATGATATCTGATAGATATATGTTTTGTCCTTGATTGCATTACCAGATTCTTTGAAATGTTTATAGCACTTGTATTATCCAAGAAGATAGGTATAGGCTCATCACATATCACTCCAATATCCTTCAATGTTTTCTTCATCCACAAAACCTATGTACAACAAGATGTTGTAGTAATATACTCAACTTATACAGTGGATAAAGAAATTGAATCTTGTTTCTTACTAATCCATGAAACCAATCTTCCACCAAGAAAAAAAGCACCACCACTTGTACTCTTCTAGTCATCTACACAACTAGCCCAATTTGCATCAGTGAAAGCACTCAAGGTAAAGTTAGTATCCTTAGGATACCATAGGCCATAATCCAGAATGCCCTTAAGATATTTGAATATCCTCTTTACAGTTGTAACGTGTGTTTCTTTCAATTCTGCTTGAAATCTAGCAACTAAACATACTGCATGCATGATATCCAACATAGTAGTAGGTTGAAAGGCCCAAGACAACTGAGAGGGATGATTTTGAAAACTTTCATCTTTTATTGTAATGATTTCTCTAGATTTCCTCATAATTGCTTCAAACGCTTCAATATCGCTTCATAGTTGCTCGAAGTCATTTTTCAAACTCTTCAATTGCACAAGTGATCAAAAAAATTACTTGTAAACTTTGATTTATACACCATTATGCTTCCCTAATTTGCATTAAATGTGGTATGTTTCACAAAGCTAATAAAAACCCTTTTTTACTGCACTAAGAAACCCTAAATCATTCTGAAAATGATCATGCCAACATATTTTCTTCTAGTTTCTTTTCCATAACCTCTATCTATTCATTCTCTACAACATATCCTCATGCCAACATCTAACACACCACATATCTAGGGGGTTCAAACAATTTTTTGTTAATGCCCCCCCTGAGACCATGCTAGGTCTAATTCTCAGAGGAATTGTCTACACCAGATGAGGGCACAAACACATCTATTGTCTTTGGTTCTTCTTTATTCTTTCATATCTTGTTCATTTCTTGCTTAACCTATTCCTTGTAAATTTTCTTCACTTGTTCATTCTACTTTACCGGATCAAACTGCTTTCCCTTTTTACTTGTGAAATTTTTTGAGATATGTCCTAGTTTGTTACAATTATAGTAGACAACACTTCTCTGATTTTTTTGACCTCCATTACCCTTGATCTTCATTGATTTGCTTTGTGCCCAAACTTGTTACATGTATAGCAATAGCCATCAAAATATTGATTCATTCCACTTCCATTAAACCTATTCATCATCACTTGACTAATCATCCTCACCTGAGATCTCATTTAATAGCTCTATGTCCAAGTTTCTTGCATGAAAAAAATTGTCTAGAGAAGGGACCAGAAAAATGATTCATTCTACTTCTACATTTTGTTGTTCTATGACCAAATTTATTGCATGTAAAGAAAACACCATTGAAAGATAAGTACCTATGAGCATTTGGTTGTTTGATAAGTGGTTTTCTAGCAAAGTTCCTTGGATTTTTTTTCTACTGCCCTTTATCTTGAGTCTTTTGATTGTCCTTTCACCTACTTTATTTCCCAAACCACCTTCGTATTTACTTGGTTTATGTCCTACAATCAACTCATCAAGATTTTTTGAGCTATATTTGAAATTATTTTCAAAGAGTTTTGCTTTCTCTAGTTCTACTTTTAGGTTCACCACCTCTTGTTCAAGTCTAGTGCATTCATCATTCTTGCTTTGCACAGTCACTATATTAAGATATTCTTCAATTCCCTTCTTTTCTCCCACTAGCACTTTCAATCTGATGATCTCTTGTTTCAGTTGCTCACTCAAATCTCTGTGTCTTTCTTTTAATTTCTTCAATTGCTCTTTAAATTTTTGGACACATTCATTTGCCTCATCAAGGTTTTCTTTCAAATATCTATTTTTATTTTCAGCCTTGTCAAGATCTTCAAGAGTAGCCCGAAGCTCTTCTTTATCATCCATTTAGTAAATCTTCATGATCTTCCTCAAGCTATTAGGCTTCTCTAGAGGAACCAAGCTCTAATACCAATTGTTGAAAGTGCAAGAAAACTAAGTGGGGGGGGTGAATCAGTTGTCACCAAATTCAAACACTTATAAATTTCTTATCCACTTAAATTTGTTATTAAGTATGAACATGAAATGCAAATAATGGAAAGAAATATGAACACAAGAGACACCTGATTTATGTGGAAAACCTAATAATGGAAAAATAATAGTGAGGATTAGCTCACAATACAAAGTAATTACACAACCAAATACAAAAGCCTCACTACCAAGGGATCACTTCCCCGAAGGACTCATTGTCTGGATACAAAGGATCACTTCCTATAGAAAGGACTGACTATCCAATAGGGAGGCTCACTACCTATAGATACAAAATACTACAGAAAGATCCACCACAAAAAATTACACACATCCACAACATTGATCAAAAGAATTTTAGACACCGTTAGCTCACCACTTTCAGGAATCTAGCACATTAAAGTACTGTTGCCTTAATTCAATTTCACACAACTCTACTTCTCAAACTTGTGGCTTGATTCATACATTCACAACATCTCAACTTGTATTTATACCCTCTTCGACCTTAGAAACCTTTTCTAAGGTCGACTACATGCTTTATTTCATAAATTCAAATTAGGTCAGCAACTCAACTTTCTTGCAGTGGAAAGGAATGAGAGTGGACCAAACAAACACTTAACCAAGACCCAAAAAATTGTCTTGGATGAATCACATGCTTCCTTGATTAATTCTTAATCCTTTGCTTCAAGTGCAAATACCAAGTCGGCCAAACCTAATGAAAACATAATTGAACTTTGAAGTGCATGCTTCCACATCAAGAAGATAACATATAGATGACACAACACGCTTCATCCATCACTATAACACACCTAAGATACCTTTAGACTCATCCACATCAGCTACAACAACCTTCAAACTCAGAATACTTCTCACCAGTCCATCCAGACTGCACAAACACACACAACTCTAAAACTCAACTTCCTGAGCATCAGACCATGAAGATATTTTCCTAAACACAAAGAAAACCATTACAAGACATCATATAGATCTACAAGACCTGAAACAAACTATCAAAGGACTGTAGAGCAGAAACATTTCTCCCAATCCACAGATAAACAACTCTATCAACCTAGTTCACATACCGGTGAACATAACTTTCATTCTTCATCAAACTAGAAGCTACAAACTAGGATGTATCACCAAACAATGTTCATAAAGAACACCTTAGATCCAAACAAGCATAGGATCAACATAGAATAAATGTGAAGCACAAACCGAAGCACATTTTGAACATACACAACTCTGAATTCTCTATTTATTAATTTTCTCAAAAGCACTTGGTAACCCATCATATCAATACATCTACAACATAAAGATAGCTCTATGTACTCACAACATCTCATCAGCATCTCAACTATACATGCACAACTTGAAACATCATGTACTGTGTTGACATCAATGAAAACATCAATGAAAACACAACCAATCTTCCTCATACTTGCAACAACTACACCATTACTATGAGCAATTGTTTGAAAGTAGCCAATGTTTTTTCCTAAGACATGAAAGCCTTCCTTAGAAAACCCTATGCCAAGTCATATGTTTTTGAAATAAGTTACATCATGAAATAGGAAGGATTTCCCTCACAAATACATAAGGGATCTATGGATTTGGGGTCAATATGTTTGTGCTACAATATTTTCATAGAGCACGAAACTGTCATCATTCCCAAAATACACATAAAACTGGAATAATGACACAAAGAATCTGAAAACAAAGAAAAACCTTTCAGGTCAACATGGAATAAACATGAATGTCTCGACGCCTTGCATCATCCCCAAAAGGAAAACACAAGGAAAATGAAAAAGATAAAGGAAAATATTTTGGGTCAACGTGGAAGAGATATAAATGTCTCGATGCCTTGTGTCATCCCCAAAAGGAGAACACAAGACAAATGAAAAAGATAAAGAAAAATATTTTGTGTCAACATGGAAGAGACATAAATGTCTCAATGCCTTGCGTCATCTCCAAAAGGAAAAGACAATACAAAGGAAAAAAATGATTACGACATAGGGAAGAATGAAGGTACATATAGAAGAATGCATAAAAGAGAGGGAAACATCAAATGAAACATCATGGGGGATCACATTACGCACATGCAATCACATAAAAAGAAATGAAAAAGAAAAAGACTAGTAATGCATAGACGAGTAAACCTAAAGTAGGTCGTCTCCCTCCCAATCTCGGTCGGTATAAATGGAAGGCGGGAAACTAGGCAAAGGGACAACATCAAGTTCCAAACTAGGAAATGCACCAAGTTCAACTCTCTTTTTAGGATATTTTTCATTTAAGCTCATGGAAGAAGAAAAAAATGTTTTCAACTCATCATGCACTTGTTCATCAATCTTTACTATGTCAATGTCATCATCTAAGTCAGTCACAGTAGGAGGTCAAATAAAAATTTCCATGCAATATTCATGTTTATGATGCAGCAAGGGTTGAGAGTCAACATGCATTGCTTCGAGTGGGTTTAGATTATGATTTTCTATGTTATTGTTTTTTCTTGGGTTTGTAATCTATGAGAAATAGCACGACGTCTATGTCTATTCTCTCCATCACTTCAATTTATTTTTGTGTAAGAGTGGTTTTAGAATTGGCTATGGCTACCAAAACGTTGAGGCCAAATGGAAAGAACAAAAGAGAGAGAATGGAATGTGACAAGAATAAACTGTATTCTTATCAATATAATTCAATCATATTGTGATGTGTACAATGTAGTAGAAACCCCTTTGTTATATAGCCAAGGTGAGATGCAAGATGTCATACGATTATGACAAGTGTCTTAATCATATGACATGAGACAACCAATCACAACTACCTAGGTTCACATTTGTTACAAGTCAAAAGACAAGATAACAGCTAATGACAACTAACACCTTCTAGAAATATTCCTTTCTAGGACCTAAGTAAACTTAACATGTGTAAATAAGTCCCCTAGTAATGAATGAACTAGGTACAAGACTTTATTTACACAAACACCCCCCCTTAAGTGCAACTTAGGGAGTAGCAGATTATTATGCAAATGAAACAAATATGCAAGAATGGGTTCCCGTTACGAGGCCATGTTAGGTATCCATGTACATATGCAATGCAATCTCCCACAAACAGAGAAAAGGAGAAAACCCAGTGGGACAAAATCCCTCCCCAAAAGAGAGATGAAATAGAAATGTTCTCAATGAAGAATGAGAAGGTGAAAACCCCATGTAAGGAGAAAGACCCCCCATAAGAGAGAATAAGAAGAGAGACAAGGAAACCCCCCCTCAATGTTGAGTCTCTTGCAATGATGGTAGAAGCTCGACATTGAATGCTAAAGATGATCCAAAAGCATAAAAAAAAGTTCCTCCCCTTAGGAGGAAACAAAACCATGGATGTATGTAGGATGTCAGGAATATGGATGATGGATGATATTTTTGAAGCATGCTCAAGTGTCTCAATGTCGATGTTGAAATTTGACACACTCCAAATAGGTGTTCTAGGACACACTGCTTAAGAGGAAAATTCAACATATAGTAGAGATGAATGTAGAAAATGATCCAAAGACAAAGATATCCTCTCTAAAAACAAAGAAGCCTCCTCCAAATGCTATCCAGAAGGATCTACAGTCATGTTAAATTGCAAATAATGATCATGTAGAGAATGAACAAGATGGTCAAAGTGTTCCCTCACAACAACTGAAGAATGATATTCTCCATCAAAGAGAAGATGAATGTCATAAATGATGTCCCCAAAATCTACAAGATGTTACTCCACAAACAAGTCTGAAATACCTATGAAGAAGCCATCCAAAGTAGCCAAATCTGAAAGACTATGTATGTCCTGCTGCACTAAATCACTAGGAACCCAAACTGTGCAATCAAAAGCATCCTTAGGTACAATAGTAGATGGAGGAGATAGAATGAATGACTCAAGAACTGGATCTGATGTGAGAACTCCCAAATTCAAGAAGCCAAATGTCTCCTCTAAATCATGGTTCATATCAATAGTCGAAGGAACAAAGTCATCATCAAAAGAAAAATGTGCAAAGTTATACAATCGAGATGAATGATCAACCACTCCAGTAGCAATGATCTCTTGACTCTCCAAGTATCGAATGATAACTGAATCAGGTGCCAAATCCACTGTCATCCCATCTCCAACATGTGTAATATGATATATGGAAAGAAGATTGTTCGTCAAATGAGGAACGCACAAAACATCTAGAAAAGTGTTGTCCCAAAAACTAATAGATCCCTTCCCAATTACACTCATGTATGTATTGTTTCCCATCAAGATAGGAGACATAGTACAAGGCTGAAATGAAGAGAATATAGACTATGAAGATGCCATGTGATGTGATGCTCGTGAATCTAGAAGCCATCTCCTTGATCCCACACCTAAAGAAGTGCAAAGAGATTGACCTTTATTTCTTAATGTTGAAGCTTGACATTTGTCCCTTTTAGACTATTTTGAAGAAGGAGGATGGGGTGGTCTAGACATTCTAGAAGGAAAATCAATGTGATTGTTTTTTAGAAGATTTTTCAATTCATCAATATCCTTCTTATAATAGTAGTGTTCTTCATGTCTATACTTCTTGCAATATGCACAGAAAGGCCTCTCCTTCTTAGATGATTCTCCTTTTGAAGATTATTTTTTCTTTGCTTGATGTAAATGTGGATTATTCTTTGCTTTCTTTTGTTTCTTATCTAATTTTGATTCTTTCACCTAACTAACCAACAATTCCTGAGATTTAGAAGTCTTGATGAGACCCATTGAGATAAGCTTTTGTTGCGCATGTATCAACATCTCAGAAAATGATGCAAATGAAGGTATAGTATATGTTGACCCCATAGTCCATCTATGCGTATGAAAGCTAGAAACAAAAGAATCATAATTAGGACCAAGTTTTTTCATTATATTGTAGACCAACTGAATTTCCTTCGTATCAATTCCACATGCTTTACACTGCTCTCTTAGATCATTAACCTTTGTGATTTAGTCTTGCATGTTGTCAAAGTTCTTTGGATCAAGGCTCATCAATTCACTATCAATCTAATAGCCTCTTACTTCATTTGTAGTACCATACAATGTTTTCAATTTTTACCAAGCTTCATGAGAATTTTTACATGATTCAATTTGGAATATCAAATCTTGAGAAACAAGTCTACGAAGACACCCAAGAGCTTTGGTATGTTTGATAATCCATTTTAACTTTTTATCTACATCTATAGATTCAGGTACCTTATATTCAACATATAGAGTGTGACCTTCTATCATTAGAACACTCCATGCATTTTGATGCCATGTTGAATAATTATATGATGTGAGCAAAGGAACCTTAGAATGATCCTTGTAAACAAGAGAGAAAAAGAAAACATATCAAAATAAATGCACCAAGATACCCCCCATAAATAACTCAATCAAGAAACCCCCCAAGAAATATATGATTTGACACTTTATATTTAGTGCAATTATAGTTGCTATTGCAAAAAATAGCAAAGTGGACTTTGATCTTGGTACATGCAAATGCCAAAATAGGCCACAGATTCAAGTACAACTTTTGGTATAAATTGAGATCAATATAATCATACCACTGATAATTACACATAAAATTATGCACTTTTAAACAAAATTGCACCCAAAAATGTTACCGTAAGAGTAAGATATGAGCTCCTAAATTTCTCAAATTGAGGACAAAGCAACAACACCTGTGAGAATCTATAATTTCTTGAAAATATAGGCACCAAAACTAGAAACTAATTACACCACTATGAAGAGTACAAAAAAATAGCCCAAATAATTTTTTTTTTTTGCAAAAAGAAGGTCGTGAGCACAAGTTATGGGCCTCTGAAGTTTGCTTGCAAAATGAAAATTCAATTAGACAGGGGGGCAATTTTTTTTTGAAAATGGTTGATGTTGTGCTAACATCAGGAACCCATGAGCTTAAATTTGACATCCATTGGGCCGTCAAAAAAGAATATTCTCCTCTGGCCTAGAATATTTGGCCGATTATGTACTAAAATTTGACACGTATTTGAATGTCACAAGTCTACAGAATATGGCCGGGGAATCTTCATTGATGCTGCTGGTATTATTACAAGTACCATTTTTTTTTAAATTGCTGGTTTTTTTATGTGGGATGGTGGGAGCCATATGGAGCCCACTGGCCCACCTACAGGTATGGTCTACCTTGCCTCTATGTAGGGATTGTAGTACCCTGCATATGTAGGGTACACATATATATATATATATATACATATATATTTTATTTTCAACAATGATTTTAAATACAAATAAAACCTTTTAAAAGACTACAAATTTTATTACAAAATCTTTGGGAGAAAATTTCGCAGGATATAATATATATATATATATATATATATTTTTTTATAAAATCATAACATCGAATAATGATGGTGACCTGGGGGCTATATGACTCCCTGGGTAATTTTTTTTCCTCACTTGACAACTGCTCCGATTTGGATGAATTGATAGTCGATCTTAGGGTTTTTGGCCCTTCTGGACACGATGGTAGGGTCAGATTTGACCCAAAATTCTCCAAAATTGCAGCTACCTTTTGGATCTGGCAACCACACTTCAACTTCAAACCCTCATAGATTTAGCCTCATATGTCCAATTTAGACAAAAAAAAGGAAAATTTGACTTTCTTGAACCTTCCAGACACAATGGTGAGCTTATATTTGCACCAACAAATTTTGATATGAACTTGTAATAAACAACCAAAAATGGAACACCCCCAAAATTGGTATCTCTCTTAAAAAAAAGACTCTCCAATGACACCCAACTTGCTCTGATACCATGTTAGAATTGGCTATGGCTTCCAAGACCTTGAGGCCAAATGGAAAGCACAAAAGAGAGAGAATGGAATGTGACAAGAATAAACTGTATTCTTATCAATATGATTCAATGTTATTGTGATGTGTACAATGTAGTAGAAACCCCTTGGTTATATAGCCAATGTGAGATGCAAGATGTCATAGGATTATGACAAGTGTCTTAATCATATGACATAAGACAAACAATCACAACTACCTAGTTTCACATGTGTTACAAGTCAAAAGATAAGATAGGGTATGTGCAGGATCATGATGGGCCAAAAAGTGGCAATATGATGGGTATGTGGCTGACTACTTTTTTTTACCCAAAATTGATGAAACGAAAATGGTTTTTAAAGGAGATTCTCAGCTTTCCACCAATATAAATTATGCTTTACTTTGAATTTAATAAGTAATTATTATTTATTTTCTATTTGAATTACGATTAAAGTCCTGATTGATAGGCTAATTGAAAAACATCAATAGTTTTCAAACGGTATCACATTTTTTGAATCCAAAACATGCGTCACATTCCATACTTCACATGCTATAGGATTAAGAAAAGAAAAATTAAATTTCATGAAGTCTTGAACAAGTTAAGGTGGTTAGACATATGATTTTTTATATTTTTAAAAAGTTGTAATAAAAAAATCATAATTAATTATTTACTTGGAAAAAATTATAAAGAAATATGCATCACATCGGGACATGAGTCCTCTATTTATATCTAAAATCTTATAAAAAAATATTATTATTTTATTGTAGTTAGGGTGGTCAGACAGACACCTACTTCTTATTTTTTCCCTGAAATTTAAGTACTACTGCATTGAAATTTCAAAATTTCACCAAATATATATATATATATATATATATATATATTTAACAAACCTAGTAGTTTAGAAACTAAATTAAATTTTCTACAAATTCTATTCTTACATATTTTTGAAATGATATAGATAAATTATTCAAATTTTTACGTCAAGTTGCCTAACTCTAATTTTTTCTGAATTTTTTGCCACTTAAGGGCCTATTTTTTCCATGATGATCTTGCACATACCCGATAACAACTAATGATAGCTAAACACCTTCTACAAATATTCCTTCATAGGACCTAAGTAAACTTAACATGTGTAAATAAGTCCCCTAGTAATGAATGAACTAGGTACAAGACTTAATTTACACCAAAAAGAGGGTTTTTCAATCATAGGTTCCTTCTCATAATTGGGAGGACTAGAAGAAACAACAAGTGGTTTCTTAACCACTTCCTCTTTGACTTTGTAAACTTGTTTGACTCTAGGAGGGACAACGAGATTGCTTGTACTATTTTATGGTCTCTTGTGGGAAATTCCAGGAGGTTGTTTTATAGATTGTTCTTGTATGGTCAGAAGTGTTTTTGGTTCAACCATTGTCTCATCAAAGATGGTTGATTTGGTGATAGGTTTAGGAATGTTGCAAAGGGATAGTTCCACTATTTTCTTTGCCTTGAATTTTTGATAAGATTTGAAAAGGAAATCTTCACAAGGCTTGATAGGTTCCATAGGCTTGGGCCAAAAGTAATCTAGTGAAAAATTCCCTTTTGCCGAGGGTGGATAAAATCCACTATGATGCACAATGAAGATGTCATTGCCAAATGGAAACTTTAGATATTTATGCACAAACAAAGGGATGACATTCACGGAGAAAAGCCATGGATAGCCTAGTTTCACAAGAAAATGGTCCGATTGTGGGATGATGGAGAATGAGACCATTAATGTTTTTGTTCCCACCTTTAAAGGGAGATTTATCGAGCCTATCATAGGGAAATAAAATGTGTTAAGTGTCTTGATCCATGCTTTTGGGTTATTATATGTTCTGATATAGCTCATGCACATATAAGAATTCTTTTGTAATCACATTCTCTCCACAAACGAGATCAATAAGTATCCCATTAGTGGGCTTATTATTGATTCAACTAGCTATGTAAAGAGGATCATCAAGTGCACGTTTAGGTATGTCATTTTGTGAGAAAGAAATGTCAAGAGGTTGTCTAATCAAGCGCTTACGAGGTTTAGCTTCGATAAATTCTATCATTTCATTTGTGGGATTTTTTTCAATGGTATTCATATTGTTGTCATATGTGTCAACATTCATCAAATTTGTAACGCCCCGCCGTGCGAACCCCAAAGGAACTAATAACAACGGAACAATTTTTTTTTTAAAAGAATATAATAAACATACTTAGGTATTCTAACATAACAATGTATTAAGTAGCACTAGTTCCAATGGGGTACATAGAGTGACATTATTATATTAACCCATAACAATGATAATAAGATAACAATAATTAATCTATTAGATAAATCTATTCATTCCCATTCCATCATTCAAAATATCTATTAACTAATAACCATATTCATATCATATGCACATATGACAATACATGGAATTATAAAGATAAAAAGTGTTACATATTTTGATAGGTACAACTCAACATAACCAACTGTAACAAATGATCCTGAACAAATACATGGCCTGAATAAACATTACATCCAAATGATAGTAGAATACATTTGACTAAAAATACAACTCAATAACGACATATACAATTTACAACAAGGTCATCCCAACACATGTGGGAGACAATACATCAATGGATATATTACATCAGGAGTATAACATACATCTGGTACAAATAATTACTGGATCACCAACATTCTCCAAAACCTGCAATAAAAGATATATCTGCAACAGAAAGGGAAACCCAACGGGGTGCAAAGCACGTTCCACCCAACCACCCCCGTGCTGAGAGTAGACAAGGAAGGGTCCCTGACCAAGCATGCCTAACAATAACAAAGACTAACTCCAAATAGACAACTTAACATCAAAGACCACTTAGAAACCCATCAACGACAAATACAAAAGGCACAACAACACATCACTTCTAGACATAACAATAACCACCTTTCCAAAATACAACTAGTCACACTCACAACATCAATGAAGCTCAAGGCATAATATCAAAGACTACTTACAACAATAAGCAAAGAGAAATCAATAAGTCACTTAACCACTACAAACCCAACATCACTTAACAACTACAACCACATTATCACTTAACACGAGGTTACAATGCTTCCAGAGAACAAAGATCATGAACATTGCACAATAAATGGTTAACTATCGACATAGGAAGAGTGTCATGCATAAATTGCCATGAGTTACCCTGGCTCAACCTTCCTAGGCTACCGGACCCCCATCCTGGGTTACCCTAGCTTGCCTCTACCAGCCGCCAGACCCTCACGCAAGACTATGCATCCCATCTCATCTCGAGCCTTATCATTCACTTGATTCACGAGAGACATCCTTTATCTTTATTAGTGTGAAAGCTCCCCATTAATTCTTTTAGATTATCACTTAATTAAACTCTAGGTAGGTTACCCTGGCACCCCTTTGTGTGCTGGACCCCCACAAAGAGCCACTCCCCTATCGACAACACACAAGGTACATTACCACAACAGGTAACTAGACAACATAATCACTCCCATCCAAGGAGGAAACAAATCAAGGAAACTCACTCCGAATACAAGAGGAAACCAAATACGAAAAACACACTCCTTCCATAGGAGGTACAAATCTCATTACCCTCTCCTATTTCTCAGGAGGCACAAATCCCCGTTCGTGGAAACTGGGTACAACATAATAGTACAACTCTACACCATTCCCAAGGTGATTCACAAACTAAACCTCTACACAAAACATCCCACTCTAGAGAACTTCTCTGGAAGACTTACATAGACCCATAATCCCATTTGCCTGACATGGAGAACAAAAGAAATATGATAGAAAAACATTCCAGGCAACTCAATCATTTACTCTAAATTTCACAATTAACTTCCCAAATCAAAGTGTTTCAAATAAATAGAGTCATCTGAATAAAATAATCAATCCTTACTCTACGTTTAACAACAACTTGAGAATATACAGCCCAAATCAAAACATTTCGTTTATTTCCAATTTTCTCGATTACATTATCACATTGTAATATATAAATAAAAACAATATATAATTATCCCCTCTCTCAACATATAAAATCCATATATTTCCATACAATTAAAATAGATACACCAATTTATATTTATAAAATCTATCATAAAAATTATTCTAATTCCACACACATCTATATAAAATAAATATACTACAAATAAAGCATTTTTATAAAAATGATTTTACCAAAAGTATATTAAAAAATTCATTAAATATCATTTAGAGAATTAATAAACATATTAATTAATTATATAAAATTATACAATCCATCGTATTCGAATTAAATTAAAAAAAACCACTTTTCTTAAAACAAATTTAAACTAAGTCCCATTCAAATATTATAAAAATAATAATTGAATTAAAAACTCAATAACTACATTTATATATATATATATTAAATAATATATAATAAATATTTATTAAATAATATATATATTTATATAAACTAAATATTAATAAAACTCAAATTATAAAATTTATTTTAAAAAAACGAATTCGAATTACATCGCATTAAATTTACAAACTTTAAATAAAGTACGAAATTTTAAAAAACATAAAATGAACTTTTGTTTTATATTATAGAAAAAACGTAATAAATAATAAATATAAAAGGGACAAAGTCCCGGAACTGCCCACAGTACATAGTACTGTGGGCAGTGGGGGTACGCAGTCCCCACTGGCTGCGCCCAGCAGCCTCGGCTGCTGTGCGTAGCCTGTGGTGGATGTGTACAGCCACCACTTGGGGTTCGTGGACGGTACGGCCATGGCGGGCCGTCCACTCCCCACAATAAGAAAAATATTTAATTTTTTTTAAAATTTAAATTTTCTTTTATATATATAATTTTTTTAAAACTATAATTTTTATTATATTCTCTGGTACGAAATACGAAATGTATTCGTACGAAGGAGAAAGAAAATTTCAAATAAAATTAATGCCAGACTACATTTAAATTATATTTTATTAATCCCCAAATCGTACAAAATCATAGAAGGAACTATTAAAATAACATTCAATTTAAATATATTTTATTCAACCCTCACAATTACGGAATTCCAAAAATAGAAGCATATATTTTTATAACTTCTTTTTTCTTTTATTTTTATTTAAATATTTATAATTCGTATCTTAACCACAACAGTACTATAATTTATATTAAAATTTCATCCGTACGAAAGCACAGAAGAATATGAAAAAATAAGAAATGAATTAAATATATTTTATTTAATATTTGTATAAACGAATTTACACCAATACCTAAAATTTTTATATATTTTTCTTCGAATGATACAACCAGAATAATAATATATGTATATTTGATTTTGGTATATGTATATATATTTATTTAACATAGACAGAGATATATATTATATATATATAATAAGAGATTTTGAACAATTAAATAAATAAATTGATTTCCAAAAGATCCAAAATAATTTCAAGTGTGCAACAATATACATCACAATAGCAATATGATTTTCTTTTCAAAAATTTCATATTTAAATTTTCTTGAAGAATTTAAACCAAGGTTTTCACTACAGAGAAATACAAATATTTTTAATAGACAAATCTCAATCACATGAAACTCTTTTTAAAACACAAGGAGAAATTAATCTTTCAACATGGCAGTCAAAATTTATTACAGAAGAATAAATCAGAAAAGAAATAATGAACTTGAAAGGAACCTAAAACCCTTCATTTGATGAAGAATCCTTCTGAATCCTCCTCACGACTTTCTGCCTGCAATGTTCTTCAGAACAATCTTTCCTTTTCAATACCACAATACAATTATTTTTCCCAGAACAATCCTCTGACCTCCAAACTATCTTTCTTATTTTTTTTTTCTTATTTTTTTCTTTTCTAGATCCAAACAACAATAGAGCAAAACTAAAAAACCTGTGTGTGAGAATCCCCCTTTCATAAAATAATAAATCACTAATTAAAATCAATAAATCTTTTTCCGCTTTCTTTTCCAAAAAGCCTCTTTCCTTATTAGTCCTTTTCCAGCTTTTAAAAGCTCACATTTATCTAAAATTTTAATTGAAATAATTTATTTAATTTAGATATTATCTTCATATAATTTCCTAATTTAATATTAATAAAAAATATAATATCTAATTATTCTTAACAATATTAATTTTAATTATAATTATTTGCATTTTTAATTAATTAAATCACTTTTAATTTATAATATATTTAATTTTAACATTTTTCTAACTCTCAATTAAATCAAATAACAATGAAACATTAAGTAATTATTTTATGAAATACGATTAATTAATTAGACACTAACCAAGAATTAAATAAATACTCAACAGTCAAACTACATAAAGACAAAGACAAAACTTTAGTCATAACACAACGACTCACAACAGATGACAGACTTGGGACGGGGACACTTCCAAACCTACTCCATTTTTCAACATTTTACCCATTGGGTTAATTTATTGCTCACCCTTTCCTGCCGAAGCAGGTGGAATCGAGACTTATTCCTGCAATCTTGCATCCAAATAAACGTCAAGTAGCACATGTATATATATTCAAACCTCCTATCGTGAGAAGGAATTGCAGTGTAGCAGGGCACTCATGAACGAGTGATGCTACACTGTCCTCTCACCTAATCTATTCTAACAATTATAATATCAATAACGAGCTAACATTTCTAACCAAATTGATCATAAGATAACATGATATTAAACTACTGCATCATAACTAGAATTATTAAACCATTGCACATTATAAAATAATACTGAATTAAATAACATCACCATAGAATCATCATATCGACATATAAACATTAATGAAACACTATTTGAATAAATAATAATCCAAACCAACACACCGAGTATCATAAATCATACTAATAATGTCACATGCAACAATTAACTAAACTACGCATCCGCACACACCAAATCGGTGAATGAATCACCAACACAAAATAGTATCATGCTAACACACAAGAGAAACCAATAGTAGAAAATAGTATCAGAAATATGGGGGTATTACAAAATTAGTCTTCATTTCACTAGCTTTGACAAATGAAATATTGTGCTTAGGCATGGGATTTGAAAATATTTACAAATTTTGATTGTGAGGAGCTATAGACTTATTACCTTGATCATTAAAACCTTCGATTTGTAAATGATTAGAATCAATAAAGTCTTGCATAATATTTTTAAGATACTTACAATATTTTGTACTAGGTATGTGCGGGATCATCATGGAAAAAAAAGGCCGTTAAGTGGCAAAAAATTCAAAAAAATTAGAGGCAACTTGACGTAAAAATTTGAATAAGTTATCTATATTATTTCAAAAATATGTAAGAATAGAATTTGTAGCAAATTGAGTGTAGTTTCTAAACTACTAGGTTTATTTAAGAAAAAAAAAATCTATTTGGTGAAAATTTGAAATTTCAATGCATAGTACTTAAATTTCAAGGAAAAAATAAGTAGGTGTCTGTCGACCCTAACCACAATAAAACGATAATATTTTTTTATAAGATTTTAGATAAAGGAGAGGACTCATGTTCTGAAGTGAGCATATTTTTTTGTATTTTTTTCCAAGTAAATAATTAATTATAATTTTTTTATTACAACTTTTAAAAAATATAAAAAGTTGTATGTCTGACCACCTTAACTTGGTCAAAACTGCATGAAATTCATTTTTAATCCTATAGTATGCGAAACATAGAATGTGATGCATGTTTTGGATTCAAAAAATGTGATACCATTTGAAAGCTATAGATGTTTTTCAATCAGCCTATCAATCAGGACTTTAGTCATAATTCAAATAGAAAATGAATAATAATAATTTATTAAATTCAAAATAAAGCATAATTTATATTGGTGGAAAGTTGAGAATCTCCTTTAAAAACACTTTTTGTTTCATCAATTTTGGGTAAAAAAAAAGTTGTCCGCCACATACCCCATCATATTGCCACTTTTTGGCCCATCATGATCTTGCACATACTCTACTATGTCCATTTGTTTGATGGTAATGACAATAATTTTTTTTTCGAAAGCCTTTAGGAAATGGTATAATAGAGATCTGTTCTCTAACAGGAGGTAAGGTAAGCATGTTTTTGTCAATGAGCTACAACATGATATTGTGAAGGCTATCGGGTAAAGGAGAGTTCTTTTTCTCTATCCCCAAAAGTAGTTGTCATTTTTATAGTAGGCACTTGATTATTTTTTATTGACTTGTCTGAGGAGGATTTAATTGTAGAAGGCACTTATTTTTGTTTCTTGAATGGTTGATAATTATTTTGAGTTGTGGATTCAAAATTTTCAGGACAACTAGGGGGATTTTTCACATCACGACCTCCAGTCAAGTTTTGATGGTCACAAAGGGCTGTACATAACTATGTGAAGGATGGAAACCTAAAAATTTCAAGTTTTCTTTCGAGCTTATCTTGTAAGTTGGAAATGAACATTATTTAAAGCTCAAAATCAGGAATCTTAATGTTTAATTGCAAATAAAGTGTCTGATATCTTCCTATGAAATCAGTCACTTTTTCAACCACTTTTTCTTGTGGAACCTCTTAAAATGTGGGTTATTATTAAGTGTTATCTTATGGTTTAGAACATAGAGCACACCCACTTTCAAGATATTCCACTCAAGGATAACCCTAGGGATCTCAATGCAAAAGAGCAAGAGATCTTGCAATAGGGTTGTCCTAGGAGATGAATGTAAATAAATAAGGGGTTCACCACCAAGTTTAGAATTGGGTGCTGCCACAATAGTAGTTTACACTTTCTGGGAGATCCTGATTTTTGCTGAAATCACATATTTTTAAAACATATAATGATTTAAACCTTGAAAAGTTCTATTTAAAAGATTCCAATTGAAGAGTGTTTGATCAAACCACCTTAGACCAAGCCCCCTTGGATAGAACCCTACTAGTTTTAAACCATACCTATAATGGAGTCTCCTTTACACCTATGAAAATGTTGATAAAAAACCACTTTTGATTTACCTTTTGGGGGATCAAATGAATTCATTTAAAAATTATTTTTTGTAAGTATGTAGTGCTTATTATAAGCTTCCAAAAAGTATAATTTTAATTAAATTTAATTTGATTATTATATTTATTTTTTATTTCTTGTGAATGTAGGTTTTTCATCAAAAATAAAACTCTTTGTTCTACACGTGGAAAAATAGAATATTATCAATTTTTTTTTTTGAAAAATATGAGTGCACCAGATATTGAAGTCCTTGATCCAATGAAAAAAATAAAACTGAATTTTGATACATACAAAAAAAATTATGCGTTATCGATTACACTATGTCTGAATTGTAACTAGTTTGACTTTGAAACTTGATTAAAGAAAAAATATTCAATAAAAAAATATCTAACCAAGTGGAAGCACTAGATATCGGAGTTACAAATCTAAATTTGAAAGAATTAGAATTTTATCCTTCATGGAAAAAAAGTTATATGTTATATGGTGAGTGTCACTTTTTAAAAATGTTGTTTTATGAAAAAATAGTTTTCGAGGGAGATGGAAAAAAATAGTGTAATATGATTCCAAAATTTTTGAAAAAAATATATTTAGAATCTATAGAAAAAATGTCATGAAACTCTAGTTTGCATCATCTTCAAATTCCTCATGGTTTAGCCACTATAGGTGCCCAAAAGTGAAGATTTAGTTAAAAAAATTAGTTTAGTGTCCAATTTGGCCAAAAATTGTAAACCACTATTGTGGGATCACCCAATTTTAAAAAAGACAATGAAATGCAAGATGAAATACAAAACCATAATATGATGTGAACTTGATTTAAATGACCTAGAAATTCAAGTAAAGCAAAACAACAAAATGGAAGTACAAGGTGTGTACCTGGAAATATAGAAATGGCTAGATGGAGGTATGAAACAATGGAAAATATACCTTTAATGCTCATTGGGACTCATTCACCAAGCTAGGTGAATCAGTCTAGATTTTGAAATATTATGTGGGAACAAGAATCTACCAAAAGGGTATCTGAATCTGCAAGAATCTAAAATTTGAATGGCACTGGGACTCATTCACTAGAAGTGGCCAATCAATCTAGTTAGGATTTTATGAAGCTAATTCAAAGTCTAATCCTACTCTTCTCTATATGTTCTATCCTTAATAGTTTCTAAATTTGAAACCTTGATTTGCAACCTGTAGGTCTTCTCCAATGTTCTCCAAGGCTTGATGAAAAATTTAAAAACTTTGAATGATTTTACTTTTCTCCAATCTTGCTCCTTAGGAAATCTGCAACCTAGAACTACAAATCACACATAAAGGAGAGGAAAAAAATGTTGTTGGGTTACTAGATAGGGGTTTTCCTTGGTCAAACACCTTGTTGGAAATCAATCCTTGAAATGAAATCAAATAAGAATGGAGAATGATGAATGAACAAAGGAAAATGGTGCAACTCACCAAACCATTGCAATAAAAGTGTTGCAACTATGCTTGAGATGGATCCAGTGGATGTAGATATTGAATCTTTCTTGAAGATGATAGATCTTGAATGAAGTGCTTGCTTGAATCACAAAATACTACATCATAATTTTTAGCTCCAAAACAAACATGATGATTGATGCTTGATTGTTGCTCTAAATTATTTGATAATCTGATCTTGAATGCTCTTGAGAACACTTGAATTCTCTTGTGAACTCAACTTTACTATTAGGAATTCTCTCATAAAATTCTTAGGTGAAAATGAATGAAAGAACCTTGTATTTATACTCAATAATGCAATAATTCTTGAAATTACAACACTACAAGCCAACATTAGATCTAGGAGGATAAAATACTGCCAAGAAGTTGAATTAATTTTGATTTTGTGCCACATGGGACACATTCACCCAAGGTGGCAAATGAGTCCTAGCAGGCCTAAATTTTGGGACCATTTTTAAAAATTCTTAGAAATGTGTGAAACGAGGTTCAAGACTGAAATATCTTGGTGGGACTCATTCACCTAAGGTGGCGAATGAATCCTAGATACTAAACTATCTGGGCCATTCATACCTAAAACACCTAAATTGTGATTGGGTGATGATTTGTGTCAGGATTATCCCCAAAAAGATGCATTAAATGAGGCTTGTGGATGAAAAATAGGGCCAATTAAAGCATAAGGAAGCCCAATTATTAATGAAAAGCCTAGAAAAGTGTGAAAGTGTGTTAAAAAACTTTATAACACTCCAAATAAGGCATCATTAAGGTTAAAAAGAGGTTTATTGGGTTTAGTTATTTGATAAAATCTTAGAAAAGTGTGAAAGTGTGTTACAACACTTCATAACACTTTAGGAAGGTACCATTTAAATTCATTAATTCACAAGGGCCCACGACTTAATGTGAATGTGTAAAACACATTACAACACTAAATCAAGGCAATATTAAGCTTAATTCACAAGGAGGCCCAAACAAGAAAGGAAAAGTAGAAGGGATACTTTTTCTATTTCCACATCTAACCCCAACTTTAGTGAGAGGATGAAATTTCTTCAAACTCACACTAAAGTAGAAAACACACATCAAGAGGGTTCTAAGTGTACTAATGCCAATAAGATAGGATGAAAATGAACAAGAGGGGTGATCAAGCCCTTAGGATCAATATCCCTTAATGAACCAACATAGGCACAAAAGAACCCACATGAGAATGATATAATTTCATCAACAAAGCAAAAGCATGCACTATGAAGGAAAAAAGGAAAAGGTAAAAATTAAAAGAGTTGGATCAAGCTTCAACTGTTTGTCCATCGTGATGTGGATCAGATATAGGTTGTTTATCCAAAAAAATGCATACTCACTCTAAGGAAATAAAACTCCTCGTTGTCCATTGTGTGAGAAGTCGAAGAAGGTGAGAAACATACATTCATGGTTGGTATGCACTCACACACATGTGAGTGGCTATGGGAAAAGTCATGCCTCTATTGGGCTTCCCGCTCAAACCATACCAAAGTTATACCTCCTGATAACTTTGATAAGGTGCCATGCAAAAAATCATTTTCGAGCTTCATCAGACAAGAAAAACTTTGTAAGGTTGGAGCTCATGAAAAAATAGGATGGCTCCATAGGCATGCAAGCTGTATTATAAAAGGTGGCCATATAACTAAAAAAATAAAAATTCAAAAGAATGTTCAAAGGATTCTTGCTTAGTCCATGTAAGTTCTTTAACTTAGGAAACATTGTGCCTATTGTCTCCAAGAGAGGACCAATCAAAGAATAAAAGATTTGCAACTTAGGGGATGCAGTGTGTTGCATCAAGCCACTAAGAGGAATGCGATATGCTAAGAGAGATCACACTATTGAAGGACATCACACCTAATGTCATCGACAAAGTGAAAAAGACATCGTCTAAAGTAAGAAGGCTACACCATGAGCCATGAAGAGAAAAATGAAAAACAATAACACCAATGTATGCCCCCACTTTAAAGAAATTACTAAACACCATGTTGTGAGCAATTACTTTAAAGTAGAAAATGATAAATGCTAACAATAAAGAAGACATGAGAGCTAACTTGGAAAGCCCTATGCCAAGTCATATGTTTCCAAGTAAAGCTAGGTCATGTGAAATAAAAGGAAAAGAGAGAGGTTTCCCCCAAAATGAAAACACTAAACACATAAGGGATCTATGGATTTGGGGTCAGTATGTTATTGCTACAATGTTTTTTAGAGAGCTTGGAACTATCATCATTCCCCAAATACACATAGAACTAGAAGAATGACACAAAGAGAATGAAAAAAAAGAAAAAACCTTTAAAGTCAACATGGAAGAAACATGAATGTCTTGACACCTTGCATCATCCCCAAAATGAAAATAAAAGACAAAGAAAAGATAAAGGAATTGAAAATATTTTGGGTCAACATGGAAGAGACATGAATGTCTCAATGCCTTGCATCATCCCAAAAATGGAAACAAAATACAAAGAAAGGATAAAGGAACTAAAAAGATAAAATATTTATGACATATAGAAGGGAGGTACAAATAGAGGAATGTCACAAAGAGAGAGAGAACATCAAACAAAATAACATGGGGGATCACATCACACACATGCAATCACACCAAAGAAAAAGAAACGAAAAAGAAAAGACTAGTAAAGCACATGTGAGTCAACCTAAAGTAGGTCGTCGACATCTCAATCATGTTCATTGTATGCAAAAGGAAGACAACTAGCCAAAGGGACAATAGAAAGTTCCAAACTAGGGTCATTACCAAGTTCAACACTCTTAGGAGAATTGTCATTTAAGCTCATGGAAGAGGAAAACAATGTATTAAATTCATTATACACCTCTTCATCAATTTTAGCAACTTCCTCATTGTCATCTAAGTTAATCACAACAAGAGGTTGAATGATAATGTCTAAAGAAGGGTTCAACTCTTGTTGCAGCTGTTGTATTGGATTGTCTTGTTTTAGGGTAGGGGTAGTGTCATCATGCATTTCTTCAGTCAAGTTTGGATTTTTATTTTCTTTTTTTATTTCTTCATGTAAGTTGTGAGCAAGGGCACAATGTCTATGCCTATGCTCTCTAGCACCTTTGTTTATTTTACTCCTATTTTCAAGTTGTGTTTGTGTAGGAGTGGGTTGATAAACCATAGGTTTCTTTTCTTCCCTAAGGGGAGGAATGGAAGGAACCACATGAGGTTGTTCAACCACTTTCATTTTGACATTGTATACTTGTTTTATTCTAGGAAGTGTGACAAGGTTGTTTTCATTGTGTCTTGGTCTTTTGTAGGAGGTAGGTGAGGTTTCTAGCTTAGGTTGGTCTTGGTTGTTTGAAATTTATTTAGGCTCAATCATGGTTTCATCTATGATGGTAGGCTCATTGGTGGGTGGAGTCATGTTTTGGAGGGATAATTATGTTATTTTATTTTCCTTGAACTTTTGATAGGATAGGAAAAAGAAGTCTTTTCATGGTTTTATAGGTTCTATAGGCTCAGGCCAAAAGAAATCTTGTCATGGTTTTATAGGTTCTATAGGCTCAGGCCAAAAGAAATCTAGGGAAAGGTTAGCCTTAGAGGACAATAGGTTAAAGCCACTATGATGGATGGTGAAAAATTCATTGTCAAAGGGAAACTTTAAGCATGTATTCACAACTGAAGGGAAAATTTTAATGGAGTGAAGCCATGGATAGCCTAGCTTCACACAAAATTGGTTTGACTGCGGGATGATGGAGAATGAGACATCTAATGTTTTTGGTTCTATTTGTAAAGGAAGAGGGATTGATTCCATTGTAGGGCAAGTAAAACCATTGTGTGTCTTGATCCATGCTTTTGGTTTATCATATATATCTTGATAGAGCTCATGAAAAAGTAAGAATTCCTCGGTGATCACATTCTCTCCATAGGTGGGATCTATTAGTATCCCATTAGTGGGCTTATCATAGATACAACTAGCTATGTAAAGAGGACCATTGGGCGCATGGTTAAGTATATCATTAGAGGAGAAAGTAATGTCAAGAGGATTCTTAGTTCTACTCTTACGAGGAATGATGTCTATCACTCCTACCATGTCATCCATAGGATCATTGTCTATAGAATCATTATTATCATCATCTGTATCAACATTCATCACATCATTCTTTGTTGTTTTGCTAGCTTTGACAAATTACATATTATGTTTTGGCATGGGGTTGGTAAAGATTTGCAAGTTTTGGTTAGGATGGGCAACAAACTTATTTCCTTGATCACTAACACCTCCAATGGAAAGATGACCAGAATCAATGAGGTCTTGCAGAAGATGTTTAAGAAATTTGCAAAGTTTTGTGTCATGTCCGTTTTGTTGGTGATAATGGAAATTCAAATTTGATTTAAAGCTTTGGGGTAAAGTCTTATTAGGATCAGGTGTTTTGATGGGAGGCAAGGTAATAATTTTTTGTTCTAAAAGTTGGGACATTGTATTATGAAGGGTATCGGGTAAGGGAGTGAATTGTCTTTTCGGGTCCCCATAACTAAAGGGAATCATGGCTTTAACAACAAATACTTGGTTGTTGGAATTTTGAGTTGTTGGTTAAGGGGGATTGAATTGAAGGAATCCTTTATTATGTTTCCTAAAAGGTTGGGAATTTTTTTGGTTTATGATCTCATATTTCTTGGTTCAACTAGAAGTGGAATTTGTATCTCGACTACTAACTGAATTTTGATAATCATGGAGGGTAGTACATAAGTGCATAAAGGAGGGAAATTTCATCATGGTAAGATTATATTGTATCTTGCTTTGCAAATTTTCTATGAACATATTTTGAAGGTGAGGATCGGGAACCTTGACATCAATTTGGGAATAAAGCGATTGGTAGTGTGAGATAAAGTCAGTTATCTTTTCTTCTTCTTTCTGCATGCATCTCATCAAGTTAGCCAAGGTCATCTTAGAGGTCATATGCACTTGGAAATGGTTAACAAATGCCTCAAAAATTTCATTGAATGAACAAATTGAGTTGTTTAGTAAATAAGAAAACCATTCCAAGGAAGTATCCCTCAAAGACTTAGGGAAAAGCTTAGCCAAGAGTTTATCATCAAGGGAAATTTCAATACATAAGGTTGTATAAGCATTAACATGGTTAGAAGGATCTCCATTTCCTCCATATTTCTCATATCTAGGTACCTCTACGCCTTGTGGCATTAGTGTTTGCAATATCTCTAAGGACAATGGACTACTTTTGACATGATAAGTAGGTGGGCCATTTTGATTTTGGTTGATGGTGGAAATTTGTTTTTAAAGGGATGAAATGGTTTGGAAAAGTTGGTTTATGAGAGGGTCATTGCTTGTGTTATGAGATGGAGGTGAAAAAGGTGAGGGGGTGTATGTGTTCGAGGGAAAAGTGAATGGAATGCTTATAGGTGGTAAATTGGTAGGGTATATGACATGCGATGCCACAAAGGAACTAGGGATGCTAGTAGAAATACCCAAGGAAGGAATCACATTAGTATTTGGTTGCATTGTTGTTATGACTTGAGGGTTGGTATAGGTAGGTATTGAAGCAATTGTTGTGGGAGGAGGAATTTGAGTTCCTCCTTGACTTGCAAAATTGCTTGTAGGTAAAGAACAACTAGTGGTTTAAGTGAGATGTTTTCCAAATATTTGAACTATTTTTTTCACAAGGTCAAGCCCATATTCACTTTCAACCATGCGGTGAATGTTATCTATAGTAGGGATGGCAGTGGTTGAAATGTTGTCATTTTTCACTTGATTTTATAGATTGTCCTCATGAATTTGAATTATGTTTTCTTGTGGGAAATTATCAAACCTTGTTTCAACTTGCATCACACTATGTGAAGACAAGGAGTTATTAAGGGTATGATCCATGCCTAGTGTACTAGTGTCAATATTAGGAGTGAAAGAGCTAGACAACCCAAGATCCACAATGATTGTGTTATCACAGGATGACATGAGTCTCAAACTTCATCTCACTATAATATTTGCAATAGGATGCCAAATACTCATACAAGGGCTAGTAAATGCAAATATAATGTAAGCTAAGAACAATGAAATTATTATAACAAAAATTATGAAAACTAAAACTAAATGGAAATGACAACAAACAAAAACTCAAAACCAATGCTTTAAATGCCAGAAAATACAATTCAAAATATATGTAGAGGGACTGATTCACCCAAGGTGGTGAATGAGTCCCAGTAGGGATTTTTTTCAAAAAATTTAGTGGAAATTTATGATTTTTATGTTTTATGATCTATATCTTGGATGCAATTGCAGATTTTGTTTAATTTAAATCAATGAAATTAGATGCAAAAATGCAAACTATATGAGCTTTCACTAATGCCAAAATAGAAACCCTAGAATGCAAATTAACTAATGTAAAATCTAATGCAATGTTAATGCTTGAGCTAAATATAGGATGATGATGCACTCCAAATTAGAATTTTACTGTTCTAAATGTAGGTTCACCAAAATGGAACCTCTTAAAATGTGGGTTATTATTAAGTGTTATTGTATGGTTTAGATCACAAAGCACACCCATTTTCAAGATATTCCACTGAAAGGTAACCCTAGAGATCTCAATGCAAAAGAGAAAGAGATCTTGCAATAGGGCTGTCCTAGGAGTTGATTGTAAAAAAAAAGAGGTTCAATACCAAGTTTAGACTTGGAAAAGAAAATAAAATGCAAGATGAAATGAAAAACCCTAATATGATGCAAACTTGATTTAAATGACATAGAAATGCAAGTAAACCAAAATAGAAAGATGCAAGATAGAAGGTGTGCACCTGGAAATCTGGAAATGGTTGGATGGAGGTCTAAAACACTAGAAAATATTCATTTAATGTTGACTAGGACTCATTCACCAAGCAGGGCGAATTGGTCTAGATTTTGGAAAATTGTGCAGGAATAGGAATCTACCGAAAGGGTATCTGAATCTATAAGTGTGCCATAGAAAAATGGCCCCTTATCATTTTCATGGCCTTTTAGGTCTTGTTTCATGGTGTTTGAGCTATTTTTCTTTGATTTTATGATGTAACATGGCTTGAACATGCATATTTAGGTACTAAAATTCAAATAATGACATCTTGTGAAGGTGTTGTGAAGTGTTGTAAGGCATTTCTACACTCTTCTAGACTCTATTCATTGCAATTTACCTAAAAATATCCTTTTTACTCATCATTAAGTCTTATTTTGAAGTGTTGTAAAGTCTTGTAATAAGATTTAACACTTTTCTAGGCACAACTTCACTATTTATCCCTTTCTTATGACTTATTTGACCCATTTATGCCCTTATAAGGTTTAATTAAGTGTATTATTGAATATTAGCTCAACAAACAACAATAAATACAACTTAATTCCTGACACCCATTTTTTGGTCCTAGGTGGGACCCATTTTCCATGGGGGGCGAATGAGTCCCCCTTGGCTCAAAATTCAAAAATTTTAAATTTCCTTTTAGGTTTTTATTTAAAATCACTTAATGTCAGCTTGTGATGAGGTATGAATGGGTTACTAAGGCACAAGATTGTATAAATAAGTTATTTTCACCTCATATTACATCTCCTACAATCTCCTCACTCATTCAAGCATTCATTGAAACATCTAAGCATTCAAGCATCTTACAACATCTTATCAAGCACTATTCAAGCACTTTAAAGCATCCATTGAAATTACTTTAGATTGGCATCATCAAGGGTTTGGTAAGTTGATAGTATTTGCATTTTATTTGTTTATCATCCTCTTGCATTTTATTATTTTATTAAGGGTTTGATTACCAAAGTGGGGTTTGACCAAGGAAAACCCCTATTTGCTAACCCTCAACCATTTTTCTCCTTTGTGCATGTGTGTTTGTAGACCTAGGTATGAAAATTTAACAAGCATATTGGTATTGAAGACTGGTCAACAAGTCAACTAGGTGCTTCAAGTCAAATCAACTTTATTTCAAGCTTAGAGAAGGTTTTTTGTCTATTTCCTATAGAATTGACTTCGACAACCTGACAAGCAATTATTTCTAGATCTGGTGTTGCAGAGTTGTCTCTTGATTTCTCAGAATTTTGGGAGAGGACCGATTCACCACTAGTGGCAAATGAGTCCCACCTTAAGGCTTAAAATCTAAATTTTGTCACATTCTAGATCCCGACAGTTAGAAACCTATTTCTGACACTTTTTCACTAGTAACAGGACTAATTTGTCACCCTGGGTGAATGAGTCCCATCGTGGAATTTTAGTGATTTTAGACAACCTTCTATAGATTCCAAACTCTTCATCAAGCCTCTAGGTGCACTCTGTTTCATCTCATTTCTTTTTGTTTTACATAATTTTATCTTTTAGTTCATTGTTTGCATATCATAGTGTGTTTTCAAACATAGCATATATCTTAGTTTTTCATTGAAATTCAATCATATAGATCATTCATTTGCATTTAGTTTACTTCATTTAGTTTAGAAAATACCTTACATAACATAATTTTAATGAACCCATAGCATTTTTCAGCCCTATCTCTCTCCTTTTAGGTGAAAAACCCTAGAAGAGCTAGAGAAGTCCATAGGAACCAAAAATCTATAGTTCATTTTTGGTGAAACTGTATTTTGAACACTTTGCATTTCTGATTTCATTCACATATTGCATCATAGATTACATTTGATTCAACATTCAATTAGCAAATTGTTTTTTTTTTGCATTCTAGGACTTCTCATATTGCATTAGTGAAATCTTTGTTTAGGTTTCATTTTTGCATGACATATCATAGAAAAAGTAGAAAATATGCATCCTGCATCCTTAATTACATTTTGAAAAGCATTAGAATCATCTTAAAATTTTTGCAAAACAAAAAAAAATATCATACTGGGACTCATTTGCCACCCTAGGCGAAATAGTTTCTCTGCAATTTTTAAATAGCATTTCTAGCATCTTTCTGGCATTTTTCTGCATTTTTGTTTTCTGTAGTTACTTGTTGGTTATAGTTAACAACATTTATGTTATTTTCATTTAGAAATCCTAGATTACTTTGCATTTGCATTCACCCTATCTTTGTTGTACTTGTATGAATGTTTGGTGCCCCATTGATAATACTTTCGTGAGACAAAGTTATAGACTCATGGCATCCCACAATAACACTTTAGTTGTGGACCTTGGGATCTCAAGAGCTACTAATCCTAATATGAACAATGGTGCATTAGGAATTGACAATACCACTTCTAGCCTTCACCTTTCCATCCAATGAATGTTGACACCCAAATCAACTCTCTCCTGCAAGACAAGGTCATTAATATTCATGAGGCTTTTGCACATTTACAACAAGACTTATCACTTGAAAACATTTCCACAACTCCCATACCCTCCATTGACAACCTTCATCGTTTGATTGAAAGTGATGATTGCTTGCAAGTTATGAAGAAAATTGCTGAGATTTACAATAAACATGCTTCTTCTAATACCAAATCCACAAACATTCATGTAAACCAAGGAGGACCTCAAGTTCCTCCCCCTTCAACCATAGCATCCATACCAACTTATACCAATCTGCAAGTCACCACAGCTATGCCCAGGTTAGTTACGTGGCTCCTTCTTTCCCAATTCCACCTAGCATTCCTAGTTCTCTTGTGTCATTGTAAGTCCCCTTCACCACCTTCACCCCACTTAGTATTCCTTTCACTTCCCCTAACATCACCTACACTCCATCACCATTCTCCCTTCCACCTCAAAACACTTACCCCAACCCTGTTCTTATGCAACTCCTTAACACTATTTCTTCTATGAAACACCAACTTTCTACCATTAGTCAAGCACAAACCACTCCACCCACATATAATGTCTATAGAATCCCCTTATCCTTATAAATATTATGCATGCCGATGTCGCAATGGACAAAAATGCCTCAGTTTGAGAAATACAGAGGTAAATGAGACCCTATCAACCATGTTAATGCTTATACCGCTTTATGTAGTGATTTTTTCCTTGATTAGAAACTTTTAGCTAAATTTTTTCCAAGGACCTTGAAAGATGCCACATTAGAGTGGTTTTCTAACTTTCCTAATCATTCCATCTACTCCTTCAATGAATTGGTGGATGTTGGGTATGTGCAGAATCATCATGGAAAAAATAGGCCTTTAAGCACCAAAAAAATCAAAAAACTTAGAGTTAGGCAACTTGACATAAAAATTTGAAAAGGTTATCTATATTATTTCATATTTAATAGAATCTGTAGCAAATTGAATGTAATTTCTAAACCACTTGGTTTATTTAAAAAATAAATAAATCTATTTGGTGAAAATTTAAAATTTCAATGCAGTAGTACTTAAATTTCAGGGAAAAAATAAGAAGTGGGTGTCTGTCTGACCACCCTAACCACAGGGTAAGTGCACCAAGATGGTTCCCAAAAAAGGGGCTTAAGTGGCCACTTTTTTTCTGAAATCAGGAAATACTGACCTTGGACGTGAAATTGAGGATAACTACACTCAAAATTTTTAGATGGAACAAAAACAAGGACCAAGTGCTCCGAGTCTACTTTCTAAACTACTAATTTATTTTGAAAATGGTTGAGATTAAGGGGTTCAAAAGAGGGACACACACAAATTGCTGTTGTTTTCAGAAAAACATAACATAGCAACTCTTGTGTGACCCGAGCACGGTGGACTTTTTGTAGTATTTTTAAAATCGCTATGGTCAGAAGTTAGATAACGATGTGTAGTAAGGACCGGATATTTTCGATAATTTTTTAATGAATATTTGATTTTTATTAATTTTCTAAGTGGGCACTTCCTAAAAGCAGAATTTTGGCCGTGCTCCCCTAAATTTTTTGAAACTAACATATTTTTTTTAATTTTTTTTAAAATTGTAGAATGGAGTCTAGTTTCTAAAAATGTAATTTATTTCAAATTTTGATGAACGGTTAATTTATAGCAAAAAATACACACTTGCTTTTGAAAAAAAACGACATACAAAAAAAGAAATTATGGATGAAAGACTTAACATTGTTAGAAAGTGAAAAAAATTACATTTGGAAAGCTAATAAAGAACCTAACATTACCCATGTGTTCGATTTTCTTGATATTGAACCAGATGCAATCTTGATGGTGAGCACGAACCCGATTATGTGAAAATTTGTTGAATTTGGAAAAAACACGTCTTTGGTCTTTGGGAATGCCCTCCAAGCCTTTGGGATGGTATTCCAAGGCAAATACTAAAGAAAATTTGCAAAGAAAATTATAACATGAACGTGTTATTTGTTAGTTTGGCCATGAAAGTGGGACCATTTCGGTGCACTTACCCCACAATAAAATGATAATATTTTCTTATAAGATTTTAGATATAACTAGAGGGACTCACATCCCAATGTGATGCATATTTTTTGTAATTTTTTTCCAAGTAAATAGTTAATTATGATTTTTTTATTACAACTTTAAAAAAATATAAAAAATTGTATGTCTGACCACCTTAACTTGGTCAAAACTTCATGAAATTCAATTTTTTTTTTAATCCTATAGTATGTGAAGCATAGAATGTGACACATGTTTTAAATTCAAAAAAATGTGATACCGTTTGAAATCTATAGATGTTTTTCAATCAGCCTATCAATCATGACTTTAGTCGTAATTCAAATAGAAAATGAATAATTATTATTTATTAAATTCAAAGTAAAGCATAATTTATATTGGTGGAAATATGAGAATCTCCTATAAAAACCCTTTTTCGTTTCATCAATTTTGGGTATAAAAATTCGTCAGCTACATACCCTACACATAGCCATCATATCACCACTTTTTGGCCCATCATGATCCTGCGTATACCCTGCTTTCATAAGCCACTTTCGAGTTTAGATAAAACCTAAAAAGAAAATGGCTGACCTCATGAGATGTAGACAAAGCACAAATGAAAAAATAACTGATTTTATCTCATGATACCAATCCTTGTATACTCAAATAGATGTCAAGATTCTTGATGCACATTTGCAAAAGATATTTATTGACTATGATGAAATTAACTATGATGAAATTCTCATCATTCATGCACTTATGCACAACACTGTGTGAATACCATAACTCAGTTTCAAGTTGTGATTCAAAATCTAGTTCTCACTGAGCTGAAAAACCTAAACGCAACAATCATAAAACCCATCAAAAATTTTGTAAACCAAATAGAGGATTCTTATAATTTAATCCACCTCATCAACCACAACCGCAACCAACTCAACCAGTTCAAAATCAAGTGGAAGCTATTAAGTCAATTGTGCCTTATCATTATGGGGACTCGAAGATACAATTTACTCCCCTACCATATACCCTCCATAATAAAATGAATTAATTACTTCAACAATGCATGCTAACTTTGCTACTCGTTAGACCACTTGATTCAAGCCAGCCATTACCACCCACCTTCAAACCTAATGCTTATTGTCATTTTCATCACCAAAATGGACATGCCATTGAACATTGCAAGCATCTAAAACATCTAGTTCAAGACCTCATTGATGCAGTCCATTTGTCCATTGTAGGTGTTAATGATCAAGGCAATAAGTTCATTGCATCACCTAACCAGAATTTACAAATTTTCACCAACCCCATGCCTAAACACAATATTTCCTTTGTCAAGGCTAGCAAATCTTCAAATATTGATGTAATGGATTTTGATACAAATAGTGAACAATATGACATAACTCCAACTATTACCCAAGATAGTCCTATAGATAAACTTGTGGGTGCGATAGATGTTATCCCTCATAAGGGCCAAAACAATAAATCTCTTGATATCACTTTTTCTGCTAAAGACATACTACAAAAGCTTCCTGGTGGTCCTCTCTACATAGCTGATAGAATCTATGATAAGCCCACTAATAGGATATTAATAGATCCCGCTTGTGGAGAGAATGTGATCACAAAGGAGTTTCTAGTATTACATGAGTTATATCAAGATGATTACAATAAACCAACTACATGGATTAAGACACATACTAGTTTTGCATGCCCTACGATCGGATCTATCATAATCCCCTTACAAATAGGGCCTAAAACTTTGGATGTAACATTTTCAATTATTCCACAATCTGACCAATTTCATTTATGGCTAGCCCACCCTTGGCTTCACTCAATGAAAGCGGTCCCATCAATGGTTCACAAGTGTTTGAATTTTCCACATGCAAATGAAATATTTACTATACACCATAGTGGATTTAATCCCCTGTCCTCTAAAGAAAATTTTTCCTTAGAAGCATTTTGGCCTACACCCATGGAACCCATCACCCCTTGTAAGGATTTCTTCTTCATAGCCTGTCAATAGCTCAAAGCCAAATGCATAGCCGAATTTTCTCTTTGTAACACATCCCCATCCACCTCTGCACCTCCTATCATAGATGAAACCATGCTTCAACTTGAGTTAGACATCGAAAAAACCATACAACCTCATGACCAATCACCCTTAGACACTTCCCTACCATCGGTTAAATGACTAAGGGAAAATGAAACAAATCCTGTCATACCTCCTCACATTAAACAAGTGTATAAAGCAAAAGATAAGCTGGTTGGCCTGTCTTCCTCAGTTTCTTCTGTTATTCCTTATTTGGAAATAGAAGAACCTATGTTGACACAATTCGCTCTTACACCTCAACAACTTCAAAAATTAATTAAATGAAACTGGGATGCTAGGGAAAATCGACATTGTCATCATCTCCTTGCTCGTCAGTCTTGCATAGAAGAAAATAAAGAAAACTAACTAGATGCAATAGATGACCACCCTCCTCCTGACCCACCACATGAACCTTCACAACAAATTGAACCAATCCAACCACCACAAATTTTGATACATCCATCCTTAGACATCACCCTTTTTCCTCCCGTTGTCATTAATCTTGATGATGATGACGAAGCAAAGATTTCCAAAATAGATGAAGAAGTACAGAATGACCTAAACTCTTTATTTTCATCTACAATGAGCTTAAAAGATAAATCCTCTCCATCAAGTGAAGAACCTGGTACGAATCCTAGTTTGGTGCTTGCAATTCTTCCTTTGGATAGTCAACCACCCTCGCATTACATTAAACATGATTGTGAGGTGGATGACTTGTTAGATGGTTGACTTGCATTCCCCTTCCTAACTCTTGTTGTGTTTCTTTTATTTTGATTTTTCTTTCATGTATGTATTGTGTTCCTCCATAATGTGTGTTTGATCTCTCTCTCTCATTGTCCACTTCTTCTATTTGTATCTCTATTCTTCTATTTTTCATGCATTGTCCTTGTCTTTTTCTCTTTTTGTTTTGTGTTTTCCTTTTGGGGATGATGCAAAGCATAGAGATGCCCTATGTCTCTTCCATGTTGACCCAAAAGTTCCTTGTCTTTTTCTCTTTTTATTTTGTGTTTTCCTTTTGGGGATGACGCAAAGCGTTGAGACACCTTATGTCTCTTCCATGTTGACCCAATCGGTCCCTTTTCTTTTTGTCTTTTTCTCGTGCTTTCCTTTTGGGGATGGCGGAAGGCATTGAGACCAAAATGTCTCCTTCATGTTGACCTAAAAGATTTTTCATTTTATTTGACCTTTTTCATTTTCATTTTCTCTTCGCTTGTGCTTTCCTTTTGGGGATGATGCAAGGCATTGAGACCACAATGTCTCTTCCATGTTGACCCAAAATAGACTTCCTTTTTCTTTTTTCTTCCCTCTCTTTGTGTCATTCTTCTAGTTCTATGTGCTTTGGGGAATGATGATAGTTCCGATCTCTTTCATAAAAACATTGCAGCAACGAACATATTGACCCCAAATCCTTAGATCCATTATGTGTTTGGTGTGCTTTCTTTTCTAGGGGGCAAATACCTTTCTTTGCTTTTCATTTTCCTTGACATAATGCAACCTAACTTCAAAACATATGACTTGGCATAGGGATTTCTTAGTTGTCTCTCATGTCTTGTTTTCCTTTTACATTTTCTTTCCTTTCCTACCTTAAAGAAATTGCTCACGAAATAGTGTGTAGCAATTCCTTTAAATTGGGGGGAATACATTACCATAATTCATTTGCTTTTTTGGTTCCTAGTGTAGCCCTTTTTTTATGTGATGCATTCATCACTTTATGGATGACATTGGGTGTGATGTCCTTCATAAGTTTGATCTATCTTAGTATATTGCATTCCTCTTGGTGGTATGATGTGACACACTGCATCCCCTAAGTTGTGAATATACTATTCTTTGATTGGTTCTCTCTTGGAGAAATTATGCACAATGTTCCCTAAGTGACTGACCTTGCATGAACTTAACAAGACTCCTTTGAACATCTCCCACATTACATTTTACATTTTACATTTTTTGCATTTTTCATTTTTTCCACCTTGCATAATGCAACTTGCATGGCTGTGGTACCCTTGCTCTTTGTTCATGAACATTCTTTTTCTTTGTGGTGCCTTGTTAAAGTTATCAGGAGGCATAACTTTAATATGGTTGAGCAGGAAGCCCACCTAGCAACATGATTTTTCCCCATAGCCACCTTTGAGTTTGTGAGTGCATACCAACTAGCGTATGTATCTTACCTTTTGGGCTTTCTCACCCCACAGACAGTCAGAAGTTTTGTGGCCCCAGAGTGAGTACATTTGGGCCACACCCAATGGAATGCCCTATGTTTTGTCACCCCAAAGTGAGTATACATTGTCTTTTAGCCTAGATCTAATCCACAACTAGTTGGACTGACAATCGAAGCTTCATCCAATTCTCTCAACACTTGTGTGTTCCTTTGTTGTTATGCTTAGTTTTCTATGGGATCTTTATCCTAGGGGCTTGATCATCCCTCTTGATTGTTGTCATTCCATCTTTCTAACTTAAGTACATTCGAACCCTCCTCTCGATGTTCATGACTACTTTAATGTGTGTTTGAAGCGAGTTCATCCTCTAACTAAAGTGGGGGCTAAATGTTCCATAGAAAAATGGACCCTTGTCATTTTCATGGCCTTTTAGGTCTTGTTTCATGGTGTTTTATCTATTTTGATTTGATTTTATGATGTAACATGGCTTGAACATGCATATTTAGGTAGTAAAATTCAAATAACGACATCTTGTGAAGGTGTTGTGAAGTGTTGTAAGAAATTTCTACTCTTCTAGACTCTATTCATTACAAGTTACCTAAAAATCACCTTTTTACTCATCATTAAGTCCTATTTTGAAGCACGTTGTAAAGTCTTGTAATAAGATTTCACACTTTTCTAGGCACTTCACTATTTATCCCTTTCTTATGACTTATTTGACCCCTTTATGCCCTTATAAGGTTTAATTAAGTGTATTTTGAATATTAGATCGACAAACAACATTAAATACAACTTAATTCCAAACACCCATTTTTAGGTCCTAGGTGGGACCCATTCACCATGGGTGGTGAATGAGTCCCCCTTGGCTCCAAATTTAAATTTTTTAAATTTTGTTTCAGGTTTTTATTTAAAATCACTTGATGTCACCCTGTGATGAGGTATGAATGAGTTACTAAGGCACAAGATTGTATAAATAAGTTATTTTCACCTCATTTTACATCTCCTACAATCTCCTCACCCATTCAAGCATTCATTCACACATCTAAGCATTCAAGCATCTTACAACATATTATCAAGCATTATTCAAGCACTTTGAAGCATCCATTGACATTAATTCATATTGGCATCATCAAGGGTTTGGTAAGTTGATAGGGGTCTGTGCAAGATCATGGGGGTCCAAAAACTAGAGATGTGAAAAAAAGGTATTTTTAACACATCCAAAAATGTGAAATTCATGCCTGACTTTTTGCAGGCCCGAGTACAATGTCCATTTTGGTTTGGTAATACCAAAGACAAATGGATATCTGTTACGAACGGATATCCATTTAGTTTAAAGTAGTGTTTATAATTGTGTTGGGTCTAACCTGTTGGTGGTCCAAATGGCATAACAACATGCAAATAGAATATTGCTATTTTGTTTCTCCTGAAAGAGAAAGACAACACATGGATATCTTAGCTCCCAAGGTTTTTGTAGTTGGTTCTCAATTGTACTGATGTTGCTCAATTGGTCAATGTAATAGTAATATTCAAGGGGCATGCCGGTGTTGAGCTTGTGGATTGTTCTAGGATCAAATATAAACTTAAACCTATTCTAAATGGGGTTTTTAAAGAAAAAGAAAAAGACGGATTAGAGCTTTGGAATAGAAAATAATGATACTTCACCTATCTTAACCAGACTTGCTATCCTTTAAGGAATTGTAAACTAAAACTGAAGAACAAAATTAACTTGTGATTAACACATAGTTGCATTCATTCATAGTGTTGATTTCTACAAAAGCGTACTAATTAACATTTTAAATAAAACACAAAAATAAAATTCCATTCCTTGAAGGCTTCACAAATCAAATGATTAACTTAAGAAAAACACCATTCTGAAACACAATCTGAAGTAGAATATGATCTGGTTGTTTCTACTGTTAGTAAAAAAGATAAACAACACTTACAAAGCTGGCACAATCACCAGTGTACAGAAAATCTAAGACTTCAAATTATTTTCATTTATATTCAGAAAAGCTGAAAAGATACATTAGTCTATTTTGAATCTAACTCCTAACCAAGAAGGCAAAAGGAGCTCCCATTACAAAGAATCAGGATGCAGCTTTGTCTCCTCTATTTTTGCTAACCTCTATGTATCTAAGGCCAAAAACTTCTCCTGCTTCTAACTATCAATTTTCTAACTTTGTTCCTTTTCTAAGCTACCTATTCCAACCTTTACAATGAGGCAAGAATGCCATATATATAGAATGTACCCAAAAGAATGCATCGTCCCCTACATTAGGGTTTACAAAATATCTACTTTCAGGAGGGTTGACTCTCAGATTTTTTTGAAGAAAGTCAATGTTGCATTCAATGTGAAGCCCTACTGTGCATGTCGGTGATGGCTTGACCTCAAGAGAAACCTTCAAATCTTTTGTAGCTGTAACACTTACTCTTGATAACTATGTCCATCTTTCAACTCCTTCGAAGGACTGCCTTGAATGCTCTAAAGCATTTTTCCATTAATACTGCTCTATCTCGGCCAGTGGTCACCACAGCTGTCCCTATGAGTCATGGTTGCTTCCTTGCTTCAGCCTCCTTCATGTTCTAGGCCTTCTTGCACATTGAACATCTTCTGGAAGCACCATTAAGCCTCCCTTTAGATCTAAAAATCACCACCCAAGCTGATCCATCGCCTATTGATCTTAGAATGAGTCCATGTCATTCACACCCTGTTGGTCTTCCTCAAGGTGGTAGTCTATCGGTCAATGGTGATTAGGCCATTCCTTTAGCTTCTTCTAATTGGTGGAACATAGGCCACACAAGATTCTCAGGCAATCAAAAGTGGGCCATCTTAAATCACATGTCAATGAGACACTAATCGTGTCTCCTCGACGAGATTTTTCCTCCTAACAACCATCGGCGTAATACATGACAGTTGGTGAGATGTTTCAGCGAGCTGCAGAAGTCATATCGAGCTCACAAAGAACATCAGCAAGATAGTCCCTAGTTGGCCAAAGGTTATGCCAAACCCCCTTAGTCTTTTGGGGAGCTCCTTCCGAGCTCAAATTTCTTTCTACAAGACACTTTAGAATCGCCCAGACACCATGCTGCATGCATTCATTCTCCCCGAAGGCATATCCTATTGGTGAGACATAAAGATCTCACCGAGACCTTATGGCGATGGAATCCCCCTTCTATCGATGCCTTCATTTCATGCGGCGAGACTATTGCTTGTTGATGTGACCTCATAGCAAAGCCCCCTTTATTTGTTTGGAGTCTCACCGATTTCCTCTTTATCAGTGAGCATATTCCATATCCCTACCAGGTCAGTGGGACTTCATGGCGATGTCGTCTTTTCTTTTGGAGAGCTCCCTGATGTTGGCTAGACTTCATGTGGTCGGGGAGATATCGATCTCCTCTTTTCTTGCTGGGCTCTTTTTGTATCGGCTAGACCAGCTCCCTTTGCTGAGACCTTCCAGTGAAGCCACACTACTTTATGTCGGTGAGACTAAGTCCCCTCGCCAAGACATCTTGGTGAGCCTTCCTTTCTCTGGTGAGCACACCCTATCGGGGAGACTCTCTTCGGTCAGTGAGACTTTACACCAACCAAAACTTCCTTTTGCCAAGCTCACCTTATGTTGGGGAGACCATCAACCCTTGGGGAGACATTATGCCAATACCAACTCCTTCACCGAGACCTTTTCTCTTTGCTGAGACCTCATGGCGAACTTAAAATATTACACCAAGGGCACAATCCCTTCAGAGAGACTAACAACTATCGGTGAGACATCCTACCGAGCATTCCATGCTATATCGAAGACCAACCCTTAAGCGAGACCCACGCTAATCAGTCAGACCTCTTGCAGAAAGGAAAAATTATCGCCGGGCTCAGACCTTTGGTGGGACCCTCTTCTATTAACAAGACTTATGGTGATATCTCCTTCGTGTTGCCAAGAATTTAGTACGTCGGCCAGCCTTCATGCCGATGGCGAACCACTCTCTCCGAAGACAAACCTTTTTCGGTGTGACAAAATGGGTTAGTAAGACTGTAAGACTTTATATTGAAAGGATCCCCTTTGTGCTTTGTCGGCGAGACTTGAATATCCGAGAGTTCTCTCCAAGGAAAATTCTTTCATGTCGATATGTGAAACTCTTTGTCGCCAATCGGGGAGACTTTGAGATCTCGCTGAGATCTTTCTTTGAAGGAGATTTTTATGCTGATATGTGAAACTCTTTGTGGCTGGGATGATGATTGGTATCTTGCTAATAGGAGCCTGCATGTGAATTCCACTCACTGTGACATCCCTGAGGTCTTGCCGATAGGCAACATAGATGTATATTTAACAAAATGCATTATGGGTCAGGAAGACCTTGATAATCTCACACCGATAGGATCCATAATGAGAAGTATTCAGACTTGATGGAATTTATAATACTGCATGGTCAAAATTGGGGAAAATATGCTCATGGTGGGACTTATTTGGAAAATTATGAGTATGGACAACATGCAAAATCATCAGGATTTTATAGTTGTAACACCCCCTTTGGATTTTAAACAGACAGAGCCAAGCCACCAATCAGAAAGACATCTGAAAAGTCTTGTCGACTCTTGCCTTAGAGGATTTCTATGCCAAACTAGATTGGGGGAGTGCTTTCCAACTGAGCTCCCTTGACAAATACATCTTGTGCATGATCTAATCCTGTGAAACAAGGTCTCCATTAGTCTTTAGAAGCAAATAAAACATACTTGTAATAAAATTCACTATTGCCTATGATTATGTCATTCAATTTATAGCAAGAAGAAAACTAATTTAAGCTAAGACAGGACAAAAATTAAATAGGACAAAAGAAAAAATTAGGAGGAAAACAACATGACTCCAAAGGTCAAAGCGAATAACCAAAGGCAACATAATCTCAGAAAAAGAGAAAATTGCTTACATTAAGAGCAGTAGGCCATTCACATCAAGAACATAATTATTTACACACAGAGATCATTTACATGCAGAAACTATTTACAAAAGTGAGAATAAACTATTTACAAACAAAAAATAGATTATTCACATAAAGAACAAAAAACCATCCCCGTACAAAGAGCAAAACTACTTACATACAGAGATTATTTACAGCAAAAAATGCAGAAATTATTTACAAGGAGAAACTATTTACACAAAAGTTATTTATACAAATGCATCACCCACGAGAAGTACCAACTTCATGACTCAAAATAGTGTTTAAGAAATTGTCCATTGATAGGAAATGGAATAGGCTCTCTAGTTAAACTGCTTAATCAGAAAGCATTTTCCCCTAGGATCTCTGCAACTTGATAAGGACCTAGCCACAACTTGTCAAACTTCTGGTGACTGCCCTTCTTTTCACTAGCTTTATCCCATAATAGCACCAAGTCTGATATCCTAAAATCTTTGATCTTGGCTCTTTTGTCAAACCAACGTTTGACAACAGCCTGGTTCCTAAAGAATTATTGCAAGGCGTCATCTCTCTACTCTTCTAATTTCAACAAGATAGCTAAACATATTTCTATCCTATCATCACTAGAGTAGAATTTCTACATGAACTCAAGGATAGGTATCTGCAGATGGATAGGGAACATAGGCTCTTGGCCATATACCACTGGGTACTGTCATAATAGTGGTTTACAATTCCTGAGAGGAACAAATTTTAGCTGAAATCACATATTTTTAGAAAATATAATGATTTAAGCCTTAAAAAGTTCCATTTTAATGATTCCAATTGAAGAGGATTTGATCAAATCACCTTAGATCAAACCCCCTTGGATAGAACCCTAGATTTTCAATATGCCTATAATCGTCTCCTTTACACCTATCAAAATCGATGATAAAAACCACTTTTGATTTGGTTTGGGGATCAAATGAATTCATTAAGGGTGGCTAGATGATTATGGTATTCCTCAACAAACTATCAATGAATATAATTTTAATATGTTTTGGTTTTTGTATATTTGTTTTAAGTTTAATAAACATGGGTTTTCATCAAAATGAATTTCTTTGTTCTTCACGTAACCGGAAAATATAATATTATTAAAAAAATAGAAAAATATGAGTGTACGGATATTAAGTCATGATCCAACAAAAAATTAAATTAAGTACGACATATATAAAAAAAAGTTCATTTATCTGGTCGTATAATAAATTGTAATTCATTTGACTTTGAAAGTTGATTAAGGAAAAAATATTCAATAAAAAACTATCTAACCAAGTGGAAGCACTAGATATCAGAGTTACAAATCTAAATTTGAAAGAATTAGAATTTTATCCTTTATGGAAAAAAAGTTATCCATTATACGGTGTGTGTCACTTTTTAAAAATGTTGTTTTCTGAAAAAAATCAATTTTCATGAGAGATGGAGAAAGAAGTGCAATTTGATTCCAAAAATTTTGAAAAAAATATTTTTAGAATCTACAGACAAAATTTGATGAGACTCTAGTTTGCACCATCTTCAAATTCCTCATAGTTTAGCCACTATAGGTGCCCGAATGTGAAGATTTAGTTAAAAATAATAATTTCAGTGTCCAGTTTGGCCAAAAATTGTAAACCACTATTATGGGATCACAGGCTCTTGGCCATATACCAGCTTGAAGGGTGAGGTCTTTTAAGTAGCCTTAATCCTAGTCCTATCTACCCATAATGCAAACCTCAACTGGGTGTGCCAGTCCCTAGGGTTGTTTTCTAACAATCTCTTAATTACCCCTAAAAGATTCTTATTGGTTCATTCTGCAAACCCATTGCCTTGTGGGTAATAATTGGAAGAGTATTTGAAGACAATTTTGTGATCATATGCCCATGAAATGAACTCAGCAGAAGAAAAGGTAGAGCCATTACCACATACCAATGCGAAGGGTACCCCAAACCTTGTAGTGATGCATTCGGTGAGGAACTTAATCACTACCTCTGTTGTGCCATTCTTGCAGGGCATAGCCTCTATCCATCTTGTGCAGTAGTCAGTGGTAGTCAAAATAAACTTGTGTCCTGCAGAAGAGTTTGGGTTAATTACCCCAATGAAATCTAGTGCCCATTGGGAAAATGGCCTTACCTCATAGATAGGTTGAAATGGCATGGCCACATGGCATTCTTTTGATGCAGAGAGCTGACATATGTAACATGTTCTCACATGCTGATGGGCATCTTTGAACACACAAGACCAGTAATAACTAGATCTAAAGATCTAGTGTGCCAGTGAATCTGCAGAACCATGACCTTTGCCATGTTTCCCATGAAACTCAGAGATCACATGTTTAGCCTCTTGCTGATCAAGGCATCGTAGGTATAATCGTTCAAAATTCTTCCTGTATAGCAACCCTCCTTTGAACATATAATGGGAACTCTTCATTCTTAGCGCTCTCCTTTGAGTTGAATTCATCCCCTCTAGACACCGATTGTTGAGCAAAAAGTAGACAATATCAGCGTACCAAGCGTTGTTGGAGAAAGACTAGGTCGTGTATTGCTGACAAATGATGTTGTCCCCAGTGTCCACCATGGACTTAGACAAGCCTCTACCTCTGACCAGTCTCATGGGATGTATCTCTAGATCAAAATCTTGTAGGATGGCCATCCATTTTCCTCTCCTTTCTCCCAACTCACTCTGCCTAAGTAGAGACTTCACAGCAACGTCAAGAACTACAACAATCTGACTCTGGAGGATGTAATGTCTAAACTTTTTGATAGCTCTAACCAGTGCAAAAGCTTGCTTCTTGATAGGTGGGTATTTAATTTCAGCATTCTTAAATGGAGAACTCATGAAAGCGATTGGTCTCTCCTCTACCTCGTCTCTTCGTTGAGTTAATACAACTGCACATGAATGGTCAGAGGCAAAATAATAAATGTAGAATGGCTTGATGTAGTCAGGGCTAGTAAGCACTGGTGCTTCTGAGATGGATTGCTTGACTTGTGAAAACACAGCCTTTGCCTCATCATTCCACTCTATCTTGGCATCTTTCTTCATCATTTCATTCAGCAGTTTCATGATTTCTGCAAAGCCCGTGATAAATTTTCTCACGAAATTGATCTTCCCGAAGAAGGATCTCATCTCTTTTTTGCTCCCTGGTCTGGTGATCTTTAGAATGGAATTGACTCGATCTAGATCGATTGATATCCCCCTTTCTAAGATTATGTTCCCTAAGAGCTTCCCTTCAGAAACTTTGAACACACATTTTTTGGGTTCAGGGAGACGCCATACTAGATACATCTTTGAAGAACTTTGGCTAAGTCGACAGCATGGTTCAGTTGATATTTGGAGAACACTGCTAGGTCATCCATGTAAACAATAATGCACTTACCAATTAGATCCTTGAAAGGTATGTCCATGGCATGCTGAAAGGTCATCCCAACATTTATTAGACCAAATGGTATCCTCCTGTATGCAAACGTTCCCCACTTTCTAGTGAAGGTTGTCTTCATCTTGTCTTCACAGTTAACCATTACCTGATTGTACCCAGAGTAACCATCCGGGAAGGATAACATCTGAGATCCATTGACAGTCTATAGTACCTCATCGAGGGAAGGAAGTGGGTAGTTATCTTTTTTTGAAGCTTTGTTCAGATTTCTCAAGTCGACACATAGTCTAATCTCTCCATTTTTCTTACGAACTGGAACTAAGTTAGCTACCCATGTGGAATGGTGTACAGGGAAAATTATCCTTGTAGAAAGCAATTTCTGGACTTCTTTGAATATGAATGGTTCAATCAAGGTGTTGACAGGGCGTTGCTTCTGTCGAAATGGCTTAACTTGAGGGTTCAAAGGAATTGTATGAGTAATTATAGAAGCGTCAAATGTGTTTAGGTCTTCATATCCCTAGGCTATCGTAGCAATATCTTTCTTCAATGCCCGCAATATGTCTTTTCTAATTGCTTCAGGGAAGGCTTTCCCTATACAGACATTCCTTTCAGGGCTAGAATTAGTTAGGTTAACAATTTCATACTGACCTCCCTTATCTTCAGCTGTAATCTTCTCCTAAGCATTGGGGTCTGAATAAAAAATCCTTTCTAAAGCCACCATTCCCTTGGGAATGTTGTTACTCCTTAAATTGAGGACCCCCTTTGTATCAAAATCTTCAGGATTCCAATCTCCTTGATCCCTATTGGACTCATCTATGATTTGTCCTTCAAAGACATCAGAACTTGCTAGAAAAGCAAGGATATGTCGATCATCATCAAAGACTTGAAAGTTCCCGACATTATCAGGAACAACAGGGGTGGATATCAATTCCACTGAGAATCTTCTAAGCTTGGAGCCCTGCATGGGTTCCAGGGTACTTGCAACAACTAATGAATCAGCTATCTGATTCTCCTCCCTTGGGATTAAGCTAATCCTGAAGGCATCAAAATCCTTGATCAAGTTCCATACTTGATTTCTATGGGCTGCTAGCCTTCTATTGTGACATGTGTATTGGTTGCGCACTTGCTTGATAACAATTTCTAAATCTTCTTTGACCATCAGGGCTGTGACTTTCTTCTTATGTGCAAACATCATCCCTCATGCCAGAGCTTCATATTCTACTACATTGTTAGTGCACCCAAACTGAGCCTATAAGAAGCAAATAAGGCTTTCCCTTTTAGGTTGGTTAGTTCAATTCCAACAACACAACCTGTTTTGGATTTGGAACCATCAAACATAAGGGTCCACAGTTGATCCTGAGCTAGGGTTGATCCTTTAGGGGTTATTTTGGGCACTTGGATAGAATGTTCCATAGGTGGGGCTACTTGATCTTTTGCATCAGATATAGGGAACGGGTGTTCAATAGGTTCTTTAGATACAATTTCCACTTCCTGCGTAGTTGTATCATATAATCTGTGGCTATCCTTCTGACAGTCACTTATGCCTTTGGTTAACCCCTTAGGTTTTGGTATACTCAGGAGTGCAGGGGTGTCAAACAAACCTAGGGGTTGTTCTTCATCAATATACTAATTCAGAAATGTATCTGGGGTAGCTTCAGTTCGAGAAGGAATTTCCTTTGAATGTATCCTATTCCTAGTTAACATCACTGCTTCCTTGGCTTCAAATGAGAAGTGATCTAGAATTTTCTCAAAGTACCTTGGGATAGTCTTTTCAACTTGGGAAACATGACTTAAAGTGTCAATGCAGGGTTGACAAGTTAATTTAGAATGATTTTGGTAATGTACCCTACACCAATTTGGGAGTAGAAGACTTTGCAGATCAATATCTTCACCTAGGACTAGCTGATCTTGTTGCAACTTCTTGATCAATGCCTATTAGTTTTCATTAATCTTAGAATCGGGAAAAATTTGCATTGGAAATTCTTTAGGATCAAGAACTGAAAGGGTTAGGATTTCCTCTCTTTTGAAACCCCTATCTCAGTTTTGAAATAGGCTACTTCATTAGGGTAGTCATACTCAGTGATGACATGCTTGAGGTGAGGCTCACTTTCAATCCTAATCTGCGTAGGAATTCCTCTCCATGGTAGCCACATGTGTGAAAAGTCAAGCAAGAGGCATCCCCCTATACCTTTCATTAAATCTCTACTCAATAGCATACCATAAGTCTTGGGAATGTCTACCACTTGAACATCTATATTGGTTTGAACCCTAGTGCCTGACCCTACTTGCACATGTATGTTTCTCAATTCTCCCACTACATTAACCTCTGTTTTGTCAAGTTGGATGACTTTTTTGTTCGTTTGGATGGGGTTTAATCCCAATTTCTTGCATATGGAAAATGGCATAACATTGCCTGAAGCCCCTAAATCTAGCAAACAATTATGTAGATTCTTCCCACATATTCTTAAACTCAAGAGAAATGGTGGAGTACCTACCTTGCTTCTGTACAAGGCTATGTTCATGTCTACAACAGGTGCCACCTTGGTTTTCCCTTTGGATTTATCAGCTTTCTCTAAAGCTTTTAGTACTATCTCCCATTGAGCAGGGCACCACTTTAAGATATCAAAATAACACAAAGAGGTTTTGTGTTTCTACATCTCAGAGACAATATCAAATTTTGAGCTATGGCTTATATTGATTTTGAAAACACCAGACGAATTACCTTTGTTGTGGGAGTCAGGTGGATCCTTTGGTGGAGGATGGTTATTGTAAGAATTTTGATTCGGAGGCACCATGTGATTAGGTGGTGCTGATGTAGTGAATGGACCCTTGTTCTGATTTCTTAGGAAGTGTCCTCCCTTTGTCTGAAAGGCTTGGGCATTGTACATGTCTTCCTCTTGTTCATTCTCACTTTGCATTGGGAATGAGGGTTCTTCATCAAAGAGGTCATAAGCCATTGTTGTATCTAGTGAATCACCTCATTTATTTGAATTCCCTTGAAATGTGTGAGCATCTGCCTGTGCCATCTTGACAAATTTCTCCATTTCAAGGAAGTTTACCTCAGAATGAGTTGCAGTATCATGCAACCTACACCAGTTGGTCATGAAATTAAGGTCAGCCACATTTGTAGTATGTGACCTCTCCTCATTAGCTTGATAATTATGAGGAACTCCACCATTGTTGGGCCTTGTATTCCATTGTCAATTATTATTTGGTCTTTGGTTGTATCCTCTATTTTGATTTTGATAGCCTTGGTTAGAGGAGTTTTGGCCTTGATAACCCCTTTGGTTATAATTGTTATGATTCCGATAATTACCCTGATTGTTATTGTTCTGATTGGGATAATTACCTTGGTTTTGAGAAGGGTTCAATCTAAGTTGATCCATATCATTCGTGACTTGAGACAGTGTTTTCTTTAAGGTATCCACCTCGTTTGTGAGTTGAACTATCTTTTCACTTTCAACAGCCTTAGCAGCAAGTGGCTGATCACCATGGCTTGGGTTTCCAATTTGGTTATGATGAACATGGGGACCTTGAGGGACCTGTGGTTTTTGAAAAAGGTCAGGAGTCCTATTAGCAAAGAATGGAACAAGAGGTTGGGTTTGCAATTTTGACATAGGTCCATAATAGGAAGGAGACATTCCCAGGATAGTATTGAACAGAGGTGTTGGGCTATGCATCTGATATCCTATTGGAGGGAAACCTCCTCCCAAGCTTCCCTATTGATAGCTAATCTGTTGTTGCAACTTGATAGCCAAATGATAAACTTTAGATAGAGAATCAATATCAACTGGTTGATAAGTCCTTTGCGAGAACAAGCCCAGCAAGGGGTCTATAACTCTAAAGTAAGCTTGAATGGCACTATTCTCAACAACTATATAGGGGTCTTGTAGTCTCCTATACTTTCTTTGAAACCTGGTATTGAACATGGGAAAGGATTCACCTGGCTCATTCCTGATGGTAGCAAATTGGTGAGATAAAAGAGCTAGATCCACATAGATTCTAAACTGATTGATGAAAGCATTCTCCAAGTCTATCTAGCTCAGAATAGAATGCTGAGGAAGATTAAGGTACCAGTTGTATGCCATATCTCCTAGGGAGTAAGGGAACAACCTACAAACTACATCATGGTGAGCTATCTGAGCTCTAGTATAGGCATCCTTAAATGCTTGTATGTGTTATTCAATACTCCTTGATTCACCATGAATATACTTGGGATAGAACTTCTCAAGATTCTTAGGAATATCATGAAAAGCTCCAGGAATAGTCCCCAATGGAGAGGGATTATTCTGAAAGAATGCTATTGGTGAAAGTGATGGTGGTTGAGCCAGCTATTGGATGGGTTGAATCAGCTGTAATGGCAATTGAGATGGAGTCGGTGGTGGATAAATAGGAATCCACTAGGGTAAATGTAAAAAACCTAGTGGAGTGAGTGGAGCTGACAAGGGTGGTATGATGGTTGCCCCAATCATGTGACTCTTGTGCCTTATTGGGGTCTTGAGCTCTATCAGAGGTGGTGGGTTTTCGGTTGATCAAAAAACTCTATGGGGCCTTTTTGTGGAGGATCACCCAGGTTTATCCAACTTGCTCTCCTAGGCCCTCCTTCTAGCACCAGATTTGTTGGTGGTCCAAATGGCACAACAACATGCAAACAAAATATTGTTATTCTATTTCTCCTGAAAGAGAAAGACAACACATGGATATCTTAGCTCCCAAGGTCTTTGTAGTTGGTTCTCAACTGTGCTAATGTTGCTCAATTGGTCAATGTAACAGTAATATTTAAGGGGCCTACAGGTGTTGAGCTTGTGGATTGTTCAGGATCAAACATAAACTTAAACCTATTCTAATCGGGGTTTTTAAAGAAAAGAAAAAAGATGGATCAGAGCTTTAGAACATAAAAGAATGATACTTCACCTATCTTAACTAGACTTGCTATCCTATTGAAGAACAAAATTAACTTGTGATTAACACACAGTTGCATTCATTCATAGTGTTGATTTCTACAACAGAGTACTAATTACCATTTTAAATAAAACACCAAAATAACATTCCATTCCTTGAAGGCTTCACAAATCAAATGATTAACTTAAGACAAACACCATTTTGAAACACAATCTGAAGTAGATTAAGATCTAGTTGTTTCTACTGTTAGTAAAATAGATAAACAACACTTACAAAGTTGGCACAATCACTAGTCTACAAAAAATCTAAGACTCCAAATTGTTTCCGTTTATATTAGGAAAAGCTGAAAAGATACATTAGTCTATTCTAAATCTAACTCCTAACCAAGAAGGCAAAAGGAGCTCCCATTACAAAGAATCCGGATGCAGCTTTGTCTTCTCTATTTCTGCAAACCTCTATGTATTTAACTCCAAAAACTACTCCTGCTTCTAACTATCAATTTTATAACATTGTTCCTATTTTCTTAGCTACCCATTCCAACCTTTACAAAGATACAAGAATGTGATATATACAGAATGTACCCAAAAGAATGTGTTGTTCCCTGCATTAGGGCTTACAAAATATCTTCTTTTAGGAGGGTCGACTCTCAGATTTTTCTAAAGAAAGTCAATGTTGCATTCAATGTGAAGCCCTACTGTCCATGTCAGTGATGGCTTGACCTCAGGAGAAACTTTCAGATCTTTTGTAGTTGCAGCACTTACTCCTAATAATTTTGTCTATCTTTCAACTCCTTTGAAGGACTGCCTTGAATGCTCTAAAGCATTTTTCCATTAATACTAATCTATCTCGGCTAGCGGTCACCACATCTATCCCTATGAGTCATGGTTGCTTCCTTCCTTCAGCCCTCTTCATGTTCTAGGCCTTTCTGCACATTGACCATCTTCTGGAAGCACCATTAGGCTTGCCTTCAGATTTGAATATCACCACCTGAGTCAATCCATCACTTCTTGATCTCAGAATGAGTCCATGTCATTCACACCCTGTTGGTCTTCCTCAAGGTGGTAGTCCATCGGTCAATGGCGATTAGGCCATTCCCTTAGCTTCTTCTAATAGGTGGAACATAGGCCACGTAGGATTCTCGGGTAGTCAAAAGTGGTCCATCTTAAATTGCATGTTGGTGAGACACTAATCATATCTCCCTGATGTGATTTTTCCTCCTAATAGCCATCGGCGTAACACATGATAGTCAGTGAGATGTTTTGGTGAGCTACATAAGTCATATCAAACCCACAAAGACCATTGACAAGACAGTCGCTAGTCGACCAGAGGTTATGCTGAACCCCCTTAGTCTTTCGGGGAGCTCCTTCCAAGCTCAAATTTCTTTTGGCAAGACACTTCAGAATCACCCAAACACCATGCCGCATGCATTCATTCTCCTCGAAGGCATATCCTATTGGTGAGACATAAAGATCTCACTGAGACCTTATGGTGATGGAATCTCCCTTTTACCGATACCTTCATTTCATGCGGTGAGACTATCGCTTGTCAATGTGACCTCATAGCGAAGCCCCCTTTATTTGTTTGGAGTCTCCCTGATTTCCTCTTTATTGGCGAGATCCTTCTCCTTCAACGAGCATATTCCATATTAGTAAGACCCTACCAGGTTGGTGGGACTTCATGGCGATGTCATCTTTTCTTTCGGTGAGCTCCCTGATGTTGGCCAGACTTCCCATGGTCGGGTAGACCTTATATCGATCTCCTCTTTTCTTATCAGGCTCTTTCTGTATCGGCTAGACCAGCTCCCTTCGCCGAGACCTTCCAGTGAAGCTACACTGCCTTATGTTGGCGAGACTAAGTCCCCTCACTAAGACATCTTGGTGAGCCTTCCTTTCTCTAGCTAGCACACCCTATCAGGGAGACTCTCTTCGGTCGGTGAGACTTTAAACCGACCAAAACTTCCTTTCATCAAGCTCATCTTATGTTGCGGAGACCATTGGCCCTCGACGAGACATTACACCGATACCATATCTATCACCGAGACCTCATGGCGAACTTAAAATATTACACCGAGGGCACAATCCCTTCAGCGAGAGTAACAACCATTGGTGAGACATCTCACTGAGCCTTCCATGCTATATTGAAGACCAACCCTTCAGCGAGACCCATGCTAATCAGTCAGAACTCCTGCTGAAGGAAAAATTATCCCCCGACTCAGACCTTTGGTGGGACCCTCTTCTGTCGGCAAGACTTATGGTGATATCTCCATCGTGTCGCTGAGACTTTAGCACATTGGCCAGACTTCATGCTGATGCTGAACCACTCTCCCCGAAGACAAACCCTTTTCGGTGTGACAAAACAGGTTGGTAAGACTACAAGACTTCATACCGAAAGGATCCCCTCTGTGCTTTGTTGGTGAGAGTTGAAGATTTCACCGAGAGTTCTCTCCAAAGAAAAGTCTTTCATGTCAATATGTGAAACTCTTTGTCACTGGTTGGTGAGACTTTGAAATCTTGCCAAGACCTTTCTCTGAAGGAGACTTTTATGCCGATATGTGAAACTCTTTGTGGCCAGGACGATGATTGGTATTTTGCCGATAGGAGCCTGCATGTGAATTCCACTCGCTGTGTCATCCCTGAGGTCTTGCTGATAGGCAACACAAATGCATATTTAACAAAATGCATTATGGGTCAGGAAGACCCTGATAATCTCATGCCGATAGAATCCATAATGAGAAGTATTCAGACTTGATGGAATTTATAATACTACATGGTCAAAAATGGGGAAAATATTCTCATGATAGGACTTATTTGGAAAATTATGAGTATGGAAACCATGCAAAATCATCATGATTTTATAGTTGTAACACCCCCTTTGGATTTTAAACAGACAGAGCCAAGCCACTAGTCGGAAAGATATGTGAAAAGTCTTGCCGACTCTTCTCTTAGAGGATTTCTATGCCAAACTGGATTGGGGGAATGCTTTCCAACTGAGCTCCCTTGACAAATACATCATGTGCATGATCTAATCCTGTGAAACAAGGTCTCCATTAGTCCTTAGAAGCAAATAAAACATACTTATAATAAAATTCACTATTTCCTGTGATTATGTCATTCAATTTATAGCAAGAAGAAAACCAATTTAAGCTAAGATAGGACCAAAATTAAATAGGTCAAAAGACAAAATTAGGAGGAAAACAACAGGACTCCAAAGGTCAAAGCGAATAACCAAAGGCAACATAATCTCAGAAAAAGGGGGACCCATTTTGTTCCAGAATAAAATGGGGTGGTTATGCAAGGCATAACACGACCTAACCAATTATTATATTTTATATAATGAATATTTGTTCTTTCTGTTATAATTAAAAAAAAAACCCGAGAGGTCATATTATTTATTATTATATATGTATTATTATATATTATAATATATTACATATATTATATTATAAGATAATATATTATAATATTATAATTTATAATATAATATAATACTATATTTATATTATATTATATATAATAATATATTATATATAATAATATGTATTATATTATTTATAATATATGTATTATATTAAAATTAATATAATATATATTATATATTATATTAAATATTTTTAAAAAATAGGCACAGTTAAATATGGTCGGGTCTCGGACCTGACCATTTTATTATAAAGTCTGTAAATAAAAAATGGATATCTGTTATAAATAGATATTTGTTCTTTCTGTTATAATTGAAAACAAACCTTGAGAGTTCATATTATATTATATTATATTATATTGATATTATATTATATTATATTATATATATTATATTATAAATAATATAATATATGTTATATATAATAATATGTATTATATTATTAAAAATTTAGAACCATCTAAATCCCTTGAGTGATGAACGGATTATGGAGCAACGCGAGAGGAGCGAAAAATTATAGAAGGTTGGGGTCGAAGGCCATTAGGGTGAGGTAGAGTAGGATGGTGCCCTTCTTTCAGAATGAATGGAGCGGGGAGACAAGCAAGAGGGGAAGGATGTCTCCTGGGGTGTTGAGGTGGAGTGAGATCATTCAGCAAAGGATTTGCATAATCAGGCAAGGACAAAGGTGTGAAGTGATGATGATAAGGGAGTTAATTCGCATCCTCATGCAAGCAAAGATTGGTCTAGGTAGCAACGGTAGGGAAGAAATCAAAGATTCAATGAAAAACCTTGGTTCGATCCTCATAGTGATAAGCGGCAGGAAAAGAATTCAAACTTGGATGCAAGGCATAGGAATGGTAGAAGAAGGGAGTCCAGTACTCAGAAATCCAATCGAATCAATGATGAATTTGGAAGGGTGGATCATTGAAGCATGGTACTAGGATCCAAATGGTTAGGTCCTTCAATTAAAAGAATGGAAGAGTTGGGACTTATAATGAAATGGTTTAGTTCTAATTTGAATTGGGATGCCCTGATCAGATGGTGGCAGGGGGGATGGGGCTTGGATATGGGTTTCAAGTATCTAGAAAATAACTTCTTTATTGCAATATGCCTTTCCTCTGTAATTCACAATGAAATTTTGGAAGGCATCTGGTTAATGGATGGTTTTGGATTCTATATACGGAAATGGGAGATGGGCTTTGATCCACTCTGGCATCATCTATCCTACATTCAAGATTGGTACAAAGTCCCTAAGCTCCTGTATGAATTATGGCAAGCAAATATCTTAGAGGAGATAGGTGATAATTTGGGCAAGTACATATGTACAGATGAGTGGGGAGAGGAAGATGGTATCACCACTTATGTGTGTATTTGTGTGGAGAACCCACCTAATAGCACTAGATGGAAGGAATTGGAAAGTCACATCAATTGGGGCATTTTGAAGCAACCCTTGGTGTTTGAGCCCAAGCCTCAGGGAAACTAGATCGGCACCCTAGGTTGGAAAACTTGGAAAAACCCTCAATCTAGGATAGGCGATCCTCCCTATGACCCTACTCCCAAAGTGATAACACCACCAGGGAAAGGTGGAGAGGTAGATCCACCCTTTTGTAATCAAGAGCAATCAGAACAAGGTAATACAAACATGGAATATTAAATAGTGGTCGAATCCAAGGTGTCACCCAAATATATCAACATAGCTCTCAATAAATTTTTTTTTGATGTTTTGAACATCATAAACAACACCCAAAGGAAAGACAACTTGAACTCATTAATTGACGTGAGTAAGGAGCTAGTAGAACGAGCCTAGGAAGCCAAAAAATCATAGACATAGCCCTTCTCTATGGCTCAGTTAGCTGAATATGCTTGGATGGTGACCGAAGGGCTGGAAGAGAAAAATCTTGTCCCCAACTGTGAGGAGGAATCAACCTTCGAGCCGGATCAAGTGGGGCTGGGTATCTATCACTATGAGACTGAGGTGCTTTCCCCAGACTATGGGGAATACAAGAAGCGAGGAAGAGTGCCAAATGTAGAAAAGATAAAAAATTGATGGTGAAGTGGTTGGATAGAAAAAGATCATGGACATGCTAAAAGTAGGGAAGGGAGATCCCCTTCCTAAAGAGCAATGAAAATATTTACTTGGAATGTTAGGGGCTTGAATGCCCCTAACAAATGTCAGCTAGTGAAGGATCAACTAATGGCTTCACAGGCAAAAATATGTATGTTATAAGAAACAAAATTAGGAAAAGTGAAAGTGTTGGCTTTTGGAAAAGGAATGGGCTCTTGGAAATGGCTAGCGGTGGAGTCAGGTAGTGCGGCTGGAGGTCTCATTACTCTCTGGTGACCAAGCTTGGTGGCTCTAGATTTGTTGGAAATGGGAAATAGGTGGATGGCTTGCTCTGTAAGAGGCTTTGTGTTGAATATGTTGGCTTCTGGAAAAAGGAATGGGCTCTTGGAAATGGCTAGCAGTGGAGTCAGACAGTGCGACTGGAGGTCTCATTACTCTCTAGCGACCAAGCTCGGTGGCTCTAGATTTGTTGGAAATGGGCAATAGGTGGATGGCTTTCTCTATAAGAAGCTTTGTGTATGGTCCCATCTCGTGTTTAGAAAAATGTCAGGTGTGGACAAAAATAGATATTTTTTGTCATAATCATGTGCGGGGGCCATGTTTACTTGTTGGGGATTTCAATGCCATTTTGTATTCAGATGACAAATGTGGGGGAGTGTCCAGGAAACTGTAATTGTAGATTGACTTCGAATCTTTTGTCAGAAGGAATCTCTTAATCGAGATACCTATGGCCAATGGAAGTTTTACCTAGACCAATAGAAGGCTCAGGTTTTGTTCAATTGCTGAGAAGCTAGAAAAATTCTTCTTTTTGGGTAATTTGGCAGTTTTTCTTGTGAGCCTAGAATGCAAAATTCTCCTGGGCCTAGGTTCAGACCACTTTCCTATCCTATTAGAATTGGCTAGGGAGGTACGTCCACCTAGATGTCCATTTAAATTTGAAAACATGTGGTTAAAAGATACAAACTTCTTTCCCCTCACCTCTCAGTGGTGGGGAGAAGCTGAGGTGGAAGGCTCCAAAATGTTTATTCTAGTTGAAAAATTAAAACATATCAAACTGCACTTAAAGGAGTGGAATAAGTTAAGTTTTAAAAATATATTTGAAAAAAAGAAGCACATTGAAGATGATCTCTCTGCTCTAAACGAAGAAGTGATTAGACAAGGCATGGATAATGTGAGATATCTCTAGGAGAAGGACCTTCTTAATAGATGGCATGATATCTTTGCCAAAGAGGAGATATTCTAGTGATAGAAATCTAGAGAGCTATGGATAAGTGAAGGGGATAAGAACATGAAGTTTTTCCACAACACCACCAAAATACAGCACGAAATCAATAGAATCTCAAGGTTGAGAGTGGAAGATGGTAATATCTTTGAAAAACCTGGGCATATTTTAGAATCTATGGTAGCTTTTTTTAAGAGCCTCCTGAATGATCGGAAGGTTCAAATCTTCAAGTACAATAGGAGCTTGTAAGTTGCATCCCAAAATTGGTTTGAGATGAGAAGAAGTCTCTTTTGGAAAATTCCTTTTCGAAAGAGGAGATCAAATCAACCCTATTTCGATTACATTTGGATAAGTCTCCAGGTCCCAATGGTTTCTTAGATGCCTTCTTTCAACATAGCTGGGGCATCGTGGGTTAGGATGTGGTTGTCGCTATAGAAGATTCTAGAGTGTTGGTGCAAGCTTTGAAGGAAATTAACTATATATTCATTGCTCTCATACCAAAGAAAGAGAAACCAGACAGATTGGAGGACTTTAGGCCCATCTCTCTCTACAACACAGTCTATAAAATTATGGAAAAGTCAATTGCAAACAGATTAAAGGTAATTCTTCTAGGTTTGATCTCTAAGGAACAAATTGGGTTTGTACTAGGTCGGTCAATTTTTGATGGTGTAATCATGGCTCAGGAAGCCATCCATTCAATTTTGAATAATCAAAACTTGTCAATGATTCTTAAGTTGGATATAATGAAAGCCTATGATAGTCAATTGGAGGTTTTTGTTCAAAACCTTGGAGGCATTTGGTTTCTCCCCTGCATGGATCAACTAGAATTTTTCATGGATAGTATGCCCAAGGTATTCGATCCTAATCAACGGCTCCCCACATGGTTTTTCTGAAGTATCTTGGGGACTTTGACAAGGGGACCCCTTGTATCCCTTTCTATTCATCTTAATGGGGGAAGCCTTGGGGCAGGCTATCTCTCACACGTCTGCTTTAGGGAAAATCAGAGGAGTGCAAATAACTAGTTCCCTACCACTAGTAACCCACCAACAATTTGCAGATGATAACTTGCTTTTGGGGAGGGCTAGAGTAGTGGAAGAAATAAATTTCAAAGGTATTCTCTCGAAATACTCCTCTACCTCCAATCAAGAGGTGAGTTCAAAAAAATCTAAAATTTTCTTATTTTTAGTTAATTTTCCCTTGGAAAAAAAATCTTGCAAGTTTTAAGGTTCAAGAAAGGAAAGTTGTGTAAATATCTAGGTTTTCCTTTGGCTTTGTGTCAACACTCTAGTAAACTATGGGATCCTTTGTTGACCAAGATGGATCATAGATTATCCTCTTGGAAAGGACATTGGATTTCATGGGCTAGTCACCTAACTCTCATAAAATCAGTAGTGGTTGCTCTTCCAATCTATATGTTATCATGTCTTCCTCTACCAGGGCATACTTGTAGTAATCTCAATCAAAAGATGAGGCAGTTTTTCTAGCCAGGTGGCTTAGATTAGAGAAAGTTCCCTCTAATAAAATGGGAAAAGGTTTGTAACTTGAGGGAGGTGGGTGGGGTAGACATCAAGAAATTGGATCTTCAAAACAAAGCACTAGGAGCGAAATTAGCATGGCTCATCTATGCTCAGTTGGATCTAAAATGGGTGAAGATTCTAAAAGCCAAATACCTGGAAGTTGGCCCAATTAGCTTCTTCACAACTCAATAACTAACAAAAGGCTCTTGAGTTTGGAACTTCATATGTAGCTACAGAGATTTGATCCTTGATTTCCTTTCATGGGACTTGGGCGATGGTAGCTAGGCACTTTTTTAGCAGAACTCTTGGGATGGTTTTAGCAAGTTGGCCAACTATGGTAATTTAATGAATGTGAAAGAAGTATCAAAAAGGATTTGGGGCTCTCATGTCAAGGAATTCTTGATAAGTGAAGAGTCAAATGGTGTTTAGTCTTGGCACTGGAAGGATCCTTCTCACTTGAGTTTGAGCGCAAACGAATTCAAAGCATTCAAATATATTTTTAGCCAGTCCTTATCTATCTGAGAGGAGGTCATGACGTCCTTTGTTGGTGTGGTGCCACCTCGAGCTCCTACCAAACCAAGGATGGTTACAACATCCTATCCAAGAGAGAGGAATTGGTTTTAGATATTCCCAATGACTTGTGCTAGAATAAATTTTGTCTCCCTAAGGCAGGGATTTTTGCATGGGCAGAGTTTTGACGTCAGAGAGGCTTAAGAAAATTGGTATCATTGGACCCTCAAGGTGTATACTTTGTAAGGTGGTGGAGGATACTAGTGATCATCTCTTTATTAAGTGTCCTTTTACAAAACATTGTTGGGATTGGTTATGCACTAAGCTTTGTCTTAGCACTATATCGCCTGGGAACTTGTTGGGTTGGTTAAAAATTTGGCCAAGGATGGGAGGAAAATCCATCTTTGCAGGCTTTTGGAAACTTAGTCCATCTCTGTTGCTATGGGAAGTTTGGAAAGAAAGGAATCAAAGAATTTTCAAAGATAAGGCCTTTCCTTTATCATCCTTCCTAATTAAATTAGAAGCATGCATGGTAGAGGTGATGAACACAAGTGTAGAAAAAGGTTTAAAAGCAAGTACTTACTTCTCTAGCTGGGACCCAAATTTTTTTTAAAATGTGGAGTGGGCTGAAAGTTCCCACCCGATTTGGGGTAGGTGGCAAGAAGGAGAACACCTCACAAGGGTTGGTGAGGTGGTAGACACTTAGGTGGGGTTGGGAAGCAAGGAACTTTCCCTCAAATTTTTAGGCAGATTTGATGGGTGGCTTGTGAGAGGCAAGGGGGTAGTTCTCGCATAGGAGGTGGTACGTGCAAGAAAAGAAGGCTCTAGAGGAGGTAATAAACATCATTGTTCACCGGTGAAATTTTCCCGTGACATCCTATCGAGGATGCTTTTCCACCCTCTTTGTTAATAATAACAGAGCATGGCATATATCACATTAAATTGGTAAATCTTCATTGGCTTTTAACACATTTGCAAGATATGATCAGGTTTATTCTTCTGGTCTCGGCCAAGGAATTAGAAATGGGTGGAATGGTGATGCAGGTGCAACTCAAGGGTTCGAAGAGGTAGATTCTATTTGAAGGGAAGATTGACACTCTTCAGCTCCAATGTCTCATTCATCATCTAGATTATTTGGTTTTTGTAGCCCTGGTCTTTATAATGGGGAAGAATTTTGTGGAGGAAGTTGAAGGTTATCGATTGGAAACAAACATGTCCTCCCTTGTCTTGGCTAGTTTGTTGGATGTCGGGGTGCCCAAAGCTGAAGCCAGGGAAATCATGTAGAGATTGTTCACAAAGGACATGTTGGTTGGTCTCGATTGGGATTTGGGTGTTGCACGCTTAGGGAAAGGCATACTACGGCCAAAGGATCTCCATTTGCTAAACAATCCAGAGGCATTAGTCAATTACTATCCCTTTTTGCTAGATGTGATGGGGTTCGAGTTGTAGGAGCATATGAGGCTGGCAAGTGCTTGGGTGGAATTTTTGAGAAAGAAATTTAAGCTGGTTCACACCACAGACTCGGCTTGGAAGCAGGATTTCAGTGTATTTGCACAACAGTTTATCTAGTGATCTGGGTCTGGGTTGGGTATGGGTGTTTAAAGTAGCTTTGCAGGAAATGAATTTAGTGGGTACTCGGGTATAGTATGCAGTTTAGACTATATTTTACTCTTTGTCTAGTTTCCATGGTCTATAATAGTTGTTTAGTCAAGTATATGACTCACTTGGGAAAGGCTTTTTGTAATATTTTGAATGTCATAGTGCCAATGGTTGCCCAGTCAAGGCTCAAATTCTATACTTTTTTCTCATATTAATACAAAACTTCTTACTTGATAAAAAAATTAAAATGTATTATATTATTTATAATATATGTATTATATTAAAAATAATGTAATATATGTTATAATATATATTATATTATATTATTATATATAATAATGTAATATATATTAGACTATACTATAATATATATTATATTAAATATGAAATATTTCAAAAAAAACACACAAAGTTAAATATGGTCGGGTGTGTAAATCATAGAATGAATATCCATTCTTTGTGCTATAATTTTAAAAAAACCTCGAGAGATAATATTATATAATATAATATAATATTATAATAAAATATTATACTATATTATATTGATCTTATTCTAATATATATTATATATTATATATATTAGAATAATATCAATATAATATAATATAATATTCTAGTATAATATTATATTATATTATATTATATAATATGACCTCGGGTTTTTTTTAATTGCTAAAATAGATAATGGTCTATGATTACCTGGGCTCCTGTGCTAATCGCGTGTTTTGAGAATATTTAATGTTAATATATTATAATATATATTACGTTATTGTATATAATATTATAAATATATATTATTATAATATATATTATATTATGTTATAATATATATGCATTGAATTTTAATGTAATAAATATATTATAAAATATTATAATACGTTTTTTTATCGGTGGAGAGTTTATATTGATATGGGAAAAAGACAAATTGGTGCCAGTGGGGTGACCGATGACATATGTTCAAATATTACAAAAATCACTTTCTGGGTGGTCGTGTGTGACTAGTGAACAGTGCAGGACCGTGGAGCTAATGGTAAATGTGGTCTGGCCCGAATGCCTGCGGGCCTACAGGTCATTCTTTGCTGAAACTGCTGGGCTGCCATGCTGGCAAGACTGGATCACTCAGGCTGTTGCAAATGACGAATCACTGGCTGAGATGAGCAGGTGGTCCTGAAACTGACAGATTTTCAGCTGTCAAGTACCACGCCCGACGCTCGCCGATCTGTGCTCATACAACTCGAACCCCATCACATCTATCAGAAAGGGATAGTAATTTACCAATGCTTCTGGATCGTTTAACAAATGGAGATCCTTTGGCCATGGTAAGCCTTTCCCTAAGTGTATTTGTAAAACAATTTGTCTAGTGATCTAGGTCTGGGTTGGGTATGGGTGTTTAAAGTAGCTTTGCAAGAAATGAATTTTGTGGGTACCCAAGTATAGTATGTAGTTTAGACTATATTTTACTCTTTTTCTAGTTTCCATGGTCTGTAACAGTTGTTTAGTCAAGTATATGACTCGCCTTGGAAAGGATTTTTGTAATATTTTGAATGTCATAGTGCCAATGGTTGCCCAGTCAAGGCTCAAATTCTATACTTTTTCTCATATTAATACAAAACTTCTTCTTACCAAATAAAAAAAATGTATTATATTAAAATTAATGTAATATATATTATAATATAATATAATATATATTATTATATATAATAATGTAATATATATTATACTATAATATATATTATATTATATTAACTATGAAATATTTCAAAAAAACCACGCACAGTTAAATATGGTTGGGTGTGTAAATCATAAAATGAATATCCATTCTTTGTGCTATAATTTAAAAAAACACCGAGAGGTCATATTAAATAATATAATATAATATAATATTATAATAGAATATTACTCTCAGGTTTTTTTTTTTTAATTATAGCACAAAGAATGGATATTCGTTCTATGATTTACACACCTGACCATATTTAACTGTGTGGTTTTTTTGAAATATTTCATATTTAATATAATATATATTATAGTATAGTATAATATATATTACATTATTATATATAATAATATATAATATATTATATTATAATAAATATTACATTAATTTTAATATAATACATTTTATTTTTTTATAAGATAAGAAGAAGTTTTGTATTAATATGAGAAAAAGTACAGAATTTGAGCCTTGACTAGGAAACCATTGGCACTATGAAATTCAAAATATTACAAAAAGCCTTTCGCAGGTGAGTCATATACTTGACTAAACAACTGTTACAGACCATGGAAACTAGACAAAGAGTAAAATATAGTATAAACTGCATACTATACCCAAGTACCCACAAAATTCATTTCTTGCAAAGCTACTTTAAACACCCATACCCTACCCAGACCCAGATCACTAGACAAACTATTGTACAAATATGCTTAGGCAAAGGCATACTGTGGCCAAAGGATCTCCATTTACTAAACAATCCAGAAGCATTGGTAAATTACTATCCCTTTCTACTAGATGTGATGGGGTTCGAGCTGTAGGAGCATAGGAGGTTGGCGAGTGCTAGGGTGGAATTTTTGAGAAATAAATTTAAGCTAGTTCAGACCACTGACTCAACATGGAAGCAAGTTTTCAAGCTATTTGCACAATAGTTTGTCTAGTGATCTGGGTCTAGGTTGGGTATGGGTGTTTAAAGTAGGTTTGCAAGAAATGAATTTTGTGGGTACCCCGGTATAGTATGCAGTTTAGACTATATTTTACTCTTTGTCCAGTTTCCATGGTCTGTAATAGTTGTTTAGTCAAGTATACGGCTCGCCTGGGAAAGGCTTTTTGTAATATTTTGAATTTCATAGTGCCAATAGTTGCCCAGTCAAGGCTTGAATTCTGTACTTTTTCTCATATTAATACAAAACTTCTTCTTACTTGATAAAAAATAAAAATGTATTATATTATTTTTAATATATGTATTATATTAAAATTATATTATAATATAATATAATATATATTATTATATATAATAATGTAATATATATTATATTAAATATGAAATATTTCAAAAAAACCACGCACAGTTAAATATGGTCAAGTGTGTAAATCATAGAATGGATATTCGTTCTTTGTGCTATAATTAAAATAAAAACCTCGAGAGGTCATATAATATAATATAATATAATATAATATTATATTATATTATAAATAATATAATATATATATTATATATAATAATATGTATTATATTAAAATTAATATATATTATATTATATTATAATATAATACATATTATAATATATATTAAATAATAGATATTTCAAAAAAACCACCATGGTCGGGTCCCGGACGTGACCATTTATTTAAAAATGTTGTAAATTAGGAAATGAATATTTTTTATAAATGGATATATGTTTCCTGTGTTATAAATAGACCAACAAAAAACCTAAGAGTTATATTTCTATAGTGCATACATGTGGGTTTTTAAAGAGCAACTCGGATATCTGTTTGGGTGAGGTCAAATTACCAAAAAATTCACCAAATTTGTAAGGTATATTTGATTTTTTCAAATTTTTATTCAATTTATATTCATTTTGCTTTTGCTTTTGAATTTTAGTAAAAAATAGGGTATATTTGATAGATTCTTTATTAGATTAAAACCATTGTTAATTTTAATTTTTTTATTATCAATTAACAAGTTAAAAATGGATGAAAATGAAAATCCTAACCCGACACAAAATGAAAACCCTCCTGCACAAAATGAAAACCCCAATCATGCAGAAAATGAATATCCTTCAAATCCTTGACCGCAACCATTGTTTCCGAATGAAAATGTGCCAACAATGCACTAGTCTATTCATAGAAATTTAGATCAATTAAGAAAAGTAAGCCAAATCTATGAGAAACTCGATGAACTATCAGATATGAAAAAAACTTTGGAAACAATCATTGTAAATGTTCAAACTGTGGCAACTTAGCATAATAGATTTGCATAGTGGCGAGAGCAACAAAGACAATTTTATGTTGATGGGTTATCATATGATGAGGTGAAAGCTGTAATACCCCTCATACTGTTTGGACTTGTTATCTTTCTATGCTTTTACTTGATACTTTGAGACTGTGATTGTTATTTCTTATTGTTTGGTTTGGTGATGTTTAATTCAATTTCAGTAATACATTGTGATGCAGTGGTTTAGTAATTAGTTTATGATGTGATCAGTTAGTTTAGAAATGTTATTTCATATTTGATATTGTAATTGTTAGTATAGTTTTGGTGAGAGGACAGTGTAGCACCACTCATTTACGAGTGCCCTGCTATGCTGCAATTCCTTCTCATGATATGATGTTTTCGATTATATATATATGTTACTTGACGCTTATTGGTATGCAGACATTGTAGGAATTAAGTCTCGATTCCACCTGTTTCAATAGGACAGGGTGTGCATTAAATTAACCTAACGAGTACAATGTTGAAAAAAGGAGTTGATAAGGAAGTGTCACCATCCCAAGTTCGTCATCCTTTTGAAAGTTTTGTTGTGTCATGATTGAGGTTTTTTCCTTTTCTTTGTGTAGTTTGATTGTTGATTATTTATTTTATTTATGGTTAAGTGATTATTTAATTAATCTTATTTTATAAGATTAATTAATGTTGTCTTGTTGCTTTAATTAATTGTAAGTTAGTTAAATGTTGAGTTTTAAATATATTATAAATTAAAAATTTATTTAATTTATTAAAAGTGTAAGTAATTAATTTAAATTAATAATGATAATGATAATTGTATATTATCTTTTTCTTGATATTAAATTAGAAAAATCTGTAGAGAATATCTTGAGAAAATAATTAATTTTTAATTAAAATTGTGAGATAAGTGTGCTTTTAAAAAGTAGGAAAAAAACCAATGAATGGAGAAGATTTTTGAGGAAAAAGAGGAAGAGCTTTATTGATTATTATTTATTTTTATTCTGAAAGAGATTTACACACACATGGGTTTTCTGGTTTTTGGTCTGCAAAAAGAAAAGAAAAATAGTTTGTCGTGTACTTCTCGGTAAGAGAATTGATTTGAAGAAAGGATTGATTCAGAAGGGAGTTGAAGGCATGAATTTGAGAAGAAGCTACTGAAGGGATTCTACATCGAACGAAGGACTCCAAGTTTTTTATTCTTTTAATTTATTATTATTTTGTTCTATAAACAAAATCTGGTTTGTTGTGTTTGAAAAATCCATTCCTTTATTTTTATTGAAAGAGGGTTTATGTGATTGAGGATTTGGTTGTTAAACCTTTTTTTTTCTCTATTGAAAATTACAGTTAAACCTTTTGAATTTATTCAATAAAATGGATATGAGAAATTATTGTTTCTAGAGAAAATCATTATTGTTATTATGTTGAATTACTTTAGAAATAAAATCATTCTGTGAATTCGTTGAAATTGCATGTCCTGATGGTTTATTGAGTTTGGTGAACAAAACAATTTATTATATTATTGTTTAGATTCTCTGGATGAATATATATATAATATAAATTATATACTGTTCTTTTATAAAAAAAATTAAAATTAATCAATATTAAATTCGGATTTCAAAGTTATTTATAAAATCAAATATGCTATGAGAAAACATTTTTCGAATTTCATGTTTCCGTTCTTTTGAAACCGAATTTTTAAAACATAAATATAAATAAAAAAATTGGTTATTATTTGGGGGTGGGCAGTTGGTCGAGGTTGTACTATCCACGGCCCTAGTGGCTATAGTACGCGGCCACCACTGACTACGCATAGCAGCTGAGGCTACTGGGCACAACCGGTGGGGGCTACATACCCCCCACCCACAGTACTAAGTACTACGCTTTCCTTATGATGCATGGCATTTTCCTTGGGATTTAAATTTTGAATTAAGCTTCATGTGATTATATATATATATATATATGAGTTATTTGTTAATTTGTGTAATGAGTTTTAAATATTTGATTTTAATATATATATATCTTATTTTATATATGTATTTATGTATATATGTAAAAAGGCATATATACGTGTGTATATATATAAATATATATATATATATATGTTGGATAGGTATTTATATTGCTGTGGTTAGGAAATAATTTGATAATTTTACAAGTTGTAATGTTATAATGTAATCGAGGAAAGTAGGGATAAATTATGTGCTTTAAAATTAAATTAATTTTTTCTCGAGTAATTGATTAATTATTGGCAAAATTTATTGTATTTTGAAATGAGTTGTATATCGTTGATTTATGCAAACTGCTTACTCTTGAGACTAGTCATTGAGTTGATTGTGGGTTTCTTTTGTTCAGGTTCATGTCTTGCGAGAAAACCCTAGAGTTAGCTTATCCTATTATAGGAACTTAAGTTGTTGTTTAGGACTTCCAGAGGTGGGAATATTGATGTTGTCTTGATTTTGCAATTTGATGTTTGCCCTATGTATTACTATGGTTTGGGTTTTAATTTACACTTGGATTGTACTATTTTGTGAATGTTATTCATATGATTTTGGTGAGATGGTTTTGCCTCACGTATGTTCCAATTGTTGGTACAATATTTCTTATTGGTACAATCCTTTTGTGTTGGATATTTTGTATTGAGTGTTTAGAGAGAGTGGCTCTAAGTGGGGTTCGACACACAAAGGGGCTGTCAGGGTAACTTGCATAGAGTTAGAGTAATCAGTGATAATCTAAGTAATTAAACATTAATAAGATAATTGTGATGTCTCATCCACCTGTTAGTGCTATCACAGACTAAAGGGGACCGAGAAGGCCGTGGTTGGCAAGATCATTTCCTTGTCTTCATGAGAGGTTAACGATTCCGCATGAGTAACCCTATGGAGCGGTGCCTTGAGATAGGCTGTCAGGAGAACCATAGATGGAGGTGGCACCTTGAACTAGGTTGTCTGGATAATCCATGTGTTAGGGTTAGAGATGGCAGATCTAACAATTAAATGCAGATTTTAATAAACAAAACAGAGAAACTAAAACATTCACAGAATAAATTATAACACAGAGATTGCGTGGTTCACCCAATTGGGCTACATCCGCGAACCCGCGTATCGACACTTTTATTATCCGGTGAAAACCTGTACAATCTTGCGAATAATCGCATTTCATCCTGAGTAATACCCATCAGACCCTTTTTACCAAGCTTAGAAGCTTCCGGATTTTGAGTTCTACAAAATCAGATTTTCCTTTTTCATTGATTTTTCCCTTTTTCGGTGATCACGCGAAAAAGTAGGAAGAAAATTTTTCTCGAGGGCTGCCGCCCCCGAACCCCCGCCCGGGGCCTAGCCCGGCCCCGGACCCCGGCGAGGACGGGGGGCTAGGGTGTACAGTATACCATGGGCTATACAGTATAGCATGATCAGTCGCCACATACCAACACCATGTATAGATGGAGGTGGCACCTTGTGATAGGTTGTCTGGATAATCCATGTGAAGCCATACGATGCCACTCTCCTCTAGTATTCCATTTGTGTTGTTTTATTGAGGTCCTCTGGAAGTAGTCTTTGATATTATGACTTGAGATTTATTGATGAAGTGTTTCATAACTTATTGTTGTAATATTTGGAAAGTGATTTATTGTTATGTTTCAAAGTGGTTTATTGTTATGTCGGTTGGTGAATGATTGTCATTTAGTCTTTTGATGTTATGTTATCTTGTCTAGAGTTAGTCTTGTGTTCTGTTGATGTGCTTGGTCAGGGATCCTTCCTTGTTTACTCCCAGCACAGGGGTGGTTGGGTGGAATGTGCTTCAGACCCCATTGGGTTCCCTTTGGTTGTAGTTGTATCTTTTATTGTAGGGTTTTGGCAGATGATGTTGATCTAGGATTCATATGATCCAAATGTGCATTTGTACTACTAATGTATTTCATTTATTGATGTATCGAATCCCATGTGTGTTGGGAGGAACTTGATGTAATTTGTTTATATGTTCATTATGTTGTACGATCATATTGATGTAATGTATATTCAGGCCATGTAATCATTCATGAACTATCATTTGTAATTACTAATTATGTTGTGTTGTATCTGTCAATATATATATATATATATTTTATATCTTGATGATTCATTTATTGTCATATGTATGTATGGTTTTATTTGGCATATTCACATTTTTCTTAATATCGTGAATGAATGTTTTAATTGATGTCATGATGATTGGATTTACATAATTGTATATATAATGTTTAATCTATTATCTTTGTGAAGGGTTAGTTTAGTAATGTCACCTCGTGTACCCTAAGGGATTTTAGTTGTGCAACTTAGAATATTGTTATGTTGGAATACTTAAGTACATTTCTTATGTTCTTAAAAAAAAATTGTTGTGTGTTTACTTGTTCCTTTGGGGATTGTGCAATAGGGCGTTACAAAGGCTCTTGATATTGAAAAATCCCAATTAGCCAATTTATTCATAGATCAGAGAACTGGACATCTTGTTAATGTATGAAAACCAAAGTTTTAAATTAAATGGTGCACCCATAGAGGAATATTAGATAATTTTTGGAGACATTGGTGGATGGTTTTTGATAAACCACGCAACAACAATCTTGATGTCCCTCAGTATTTTCTTCAAAAATTATATGTTGAGTTTGTGCTAGGGAAACATGTCAATTACTTTGACATGCGAGATTTCCAGGGTGTTGGTAGACGGATGCCATAGGATAGACCTAGGGCACGCCAAGTCACCCTAGTTCGTCCTCCACCTATTGTTGCTCTGACTCCACTACCTTACCCTAAGATTGTTGTAGATGTAGGGACTGTGAGCATTTATGCATTACATTCGTTGAGTGATCATTTAGTGAGGCAGATCCATTAGGTTGTGTAGCCATTTGATGGTGCATCCCATCACAATGGTGTTCCACCTGATACATCCTAGCATGATGGTGGTGAACTTGCTGTAGTAGCTCCCACTGGTACACAGCCATCAGATTCCACTAGTACACTGTCCTCTTTGGGACATATTTGTGTACCTCATTGTTGCATGACATGCAAGAATTTAAGTTCTAGTCCTCTCCAATGGTCCACTGAGGCTCCCATAGACACATCCGACTTTGAGTTTCATGATATGTTGGATGTAGTAGTTGATAGAGGACAAAGTGGAGCATTTGTAGGAGAGACATTGACTTCCAAGGATGATATGGGAACACCGATAAGTCTTCAAGAAATTTCATAGTGTGTTTTATGTAAATTCTTTCATTTTTATGAAGGATATTTGTACTAATATAAGTTTATGTGTTGGAATCTTTAACAGCTATTGACAGAGGAGTAGTTGTCAAAAGTGCAACAGACTACACATACTGCCATTTCATTTACCTTAGACAATCAGTACACGGTAAATAATTTAAATTTTTATTTTAAATGTTAATATTTGAAATCTAATATGTTTAAATACATGTACTACATATATTGATAGTCTAATGTAATCTTGTATTTTTATGCAACAACCTGGTTCTTATACAACCTTGTTGACCGAGTCTGACCCATTGGATGAAGTTGCACAACTATATATCTTTTTTGTCATTTTTAATACAGGAAACCATCTTAGCTGATCCATCCACTATGAGCCCATCTAGTGTCATAGCATCACAATAGGTATGTGTTTATTTAATATTACAAATCATTTATGTTTACATAGGAGTAGATATGTGATTAGTGGATATGATTATTTATCAACAATTATATTTTAATCTGTATCATTTTTATTTTATCTACTATAGTCCTCTGTTCGACTCAGCATTGTGATGAGTGAGAGACCATTACTTTATATAAGGACTCTTGATCGTCCTAAGGGACAATCATATACAGAACATCTTGTAGAAAAGAGAGAAAGATTTGAGGTAAAAAGATGATCTGTATAGGATCTAGACTAGATTGCAGTTTAAATGTTTAAACTTTTACAATGCTTTACAATGATTACTTCAAGTTAATTAAAAGAAATTAACTTAAGGAAATAACATAAAGAACGTAATCAAGGTGATTATAACAGAATGAAAAGAAATGAGAGACAGAAAGAGAGAGAAGAAGAGAAGTGCAAACAATGCTTGATAACGGAGTTCGTCACAGAATGTGACTACGTCTCCGGGTCCACTCCAATAGAGAGACCGATCCAATTAACTCCAAAATTGATTACAAAAGCACCACCATTCTCCAAGCACTTCGGCAGCGTAACGACGCTTTGCTATGCAAGAATGATCTGAAAACTCTTCAACAAGACTCCTCTTCCGTCACTTCAGCATCAGGACTTCATCACCTAAAAAAAAACTTGATTACAATCCTCACCTCAAGCCCCCTTTTTATACAAAGAATTTGCTCAATTTGGCTCTCAACCAATTGATTTGAAAATATTCTCCTTATCTCTCCAAATACATAAAAATCTCCCATAATTTTGCATAATATCTTGGAGATAACCACCTTATATCTTATCTCCCTTATTAGAATTATTAAATAATCCTAATTAATCTCTTCAAACTAATAGAGCCCTTCCACTTATCTTTTCGGGCCTCTATTGTTTATTCAGACTCTAACTAATCCTAAAGAAAGATTTTTGTTTTTACATTTGGAGGGAATATCTTTAATTTTAAAACCATTCGGTTTTCCCTAACTAATCAAAGCAAACCGATGCCATATATAGTTTAGACAGTTCCGATGGCATATCGGTGGCTATTAATTTTGCTAGCCGGCCGATTCGGGGTTCCAAACCCACCGGCTGGCTCTTTACATAGGCTTTTGCCAATTTTAAATAACAAAACAAACCCGTATCCCAATTTAGATGAGCGCGCCAGCCGTGGCACAACAGTCGCGCGGGACTTTCGGATATGAGGGGTTCTGGGATCGAATCCCTCCAACGCCCTTTTAACAAACAAAATGACTTGCCTACCGGCCGAAGGGGAGAGAAATACAGGAGACACGTGGCGCGCCAGGGATCCGCCACGTGGCGACCACAGAATTGCTGAAACCACTGACCGGAGTACACATGTCACAAAGTCATTCGCTAACGCCGCTGACTCAACAATGACTCCGCAATGACGTGGACACTGACTGTACCCCGACTGTGCCTTACCAAATTGACGTGGCATGCTGACGTGTCTGCCACTGGATGATGACATGTCTCTGACTGTGATGATGACTGTACCTGCCACGTAGGCTGCCGTGTATGGATGCCATGTGTCAGCTCCCGATTGGTTCCGTACGGATGATGTGGATGTTGAATTTTAAATGGTCCAGTCACTGTCCGTACCGTACGGAATGCTGACGTCAGCATCCGTACTGTCAAAGTCAACCATTCATAGCACGATCTTTGACTGGCGATATCTTGCGCCTACGATGTCGGATTTCGACGAAACGAGTTGCATTGGAAAGCTTGCGATGAGCTCTTCGCGATGACGCCGACTTCAAAGATTTTTGACAATGCCATTTTTTTTGCCTTCTGGACGCCCCTGATCCTGGTTTGACCTGAGGTTTGACTGGCCATAACTCGTGCAAACGGACTCCTTTTTGCTCCGTTCGAGTTGCGTTGGAACCAGGATGCTGAGATATTTCTAATGGTGCAGATTCTGGAGAAAAATTAGACACTTCAATTTTCACTGAAAAATGTCCACCAGATCAGGCCTCCCCACTGAAGACCTTTTGGACCTCCAAAAGTGGCATTTACTCTGACAATAAGTGAGGACTTGGCCTCCCCACTTGTCCTGTATCCTCTGTACATCTGAAAACCTAGCTCACAAGCACAATAAAGACTGCAACAATGTTGTTGAACATAAACATAACTTTATCACTTCCATAAGCATCTACATCAATTGCCGTAGCCACTAACCAACAAAAATTGACTAGCATCAAGCTGAACATCAATGCAGAAATGAAAGAAATTAAGTCAACAACAATTCGATTCTTCACAACAGGAACATTTTTACCCAAGGATCCATCAATGCTTTCAAGCATCATTTTCTCATGTTGTACTATTGGTGCATCCTGCAACATTTGACCCTGGTTAGCTACTCCAAGTTCATGTTTAGAACCACCTGTACTGACAGACATAAGAGTTAATTCTTTACTTGCATTGATTACCCTCTTTAACTGTCCTATGTTTGCAAAAGATTGATCAGTCTTAATCTTGTGAGAATGTACTATGTACTGAATGCCATCCTTAAACAAGTGATAATGATTTTGTTGCCTATAGAATATAGCTTTCCTGTCATAAAGATAAGGGCTACCAAGCACTATCCCACAGATATCCAATGGAACTACATCAAACTGAACTTCATCCACAAACTTACTAGTGATTTTGAACCTTAAGGTGCATTGTTTTGTTACTTGCAGCTTATCATTTTCACAAATCCAACCTAGTGGATAAGGTTTCTTATGTGGTGTAGTTCTTAATCCCAAGTTATTTACAACACTTTCTGAAATTAAATTCAACTGAGATCCACTATCTATGAGTGCATTGATTTTACTGTTCTTAGCAACAACCCTTAAATGAAACAACTCATTCCTTTTTGCATCTTCAGAGAAATAATTAACTGTGGAAGTAGAAGCACAACTAGCAACAGAAACACCAGAAATAGAGGCTTTACCTTTTAGACCCATCGCTGTTATCTTAGTCTCATCATCTGAATCTGAGCCAAGATCCATAACAACATTCATGGATTTATCCTTACCCTTCTGTTTCTGATTATGTCTTTGAGCCCACTTAGGCCTCAATTCGGGATGTAACTTCCAGCAGTGATTTTCATCATGACCTTCCTTGTCACAATGAGTGCAAGAAAGTTTCTCATCCTTCTTGATTGTGGCTGCCTTCTTTCCTTTCCCTGTCTCTACATTCTTAGAAGATTTCTTTACATCATTATCAATAAAAGATCCTTTACCCCTTGACTCTAAGTGTGTTGCCTGAACAGACACTTCATCTAAGTTACAAGGGTTCAAAACCATGATAGAATGCCTAAGGTAGGAATGTAAACCTCCTATGTACTTCAACAACGTGTCTTGAGTATACAAAGGAACATTCAAAGAAATAGCCTTCTTCCTAAATTCATGGGTGTACTCTTGGACAGTTTGACCTTTCCCTTGCCTAAACATTTGCCAGTCCATCATTGTTAAGCTGCTGGGCACTGTCACAGGGATAAAGCTGCTTCTTGGGAGGCAATAAATTCGCCCAAGTTAAAGTAGCTCTACCATGTTGTGAAACTTCTACCTTAGATTCTCTCCCACACCAAGTTAAGGTATGCCTCCTAAGCAGTGTGGTGGATCCTATCAACATCATCTATTAGGTTCTGGACTCTACAGTAGACCTCTATTTGTTGAATCCAATCATCCAATTTCTCAGCATTAAGTTCACCACAATATTTAGGTAAATCAAATTTTACATCCAGTTTAATTTTTGGCTTATACCCACTCTTGAAAGGATTAGAAGAAATAGAATGAGGAGAAGATGGAGAAGAAGGAGAAGGAGAAGAGGGAGGAGAAGAAGAAAAGGGATGATCTTGTTTCTTGCCACCATCTCTATGTTGTTCCTCTTTCTTGTCTTTGCGAGCTTCTTGCTTCGACGAACCTTCTTCACGTTCCTTTCGTTCTTGTCTCTCCTGAAAAAGAATATCCACCTTTGCCTTCATCTCGAGGAATGCTCTTCGAAACTCCTGCTCACTAATTTCTTCAGGAACCTCCATTCCAGGCAGCATCTTTGGAAATGTTCTCGCTTCCAGGTCGGGATCAAAGTCTTGAGCTTGCCTTCACCCGCGCGCCGATCACGGACCGTTAGCATTCAAGCAAATAAGCGCAATAAAAAGTCACCCTAAACTACGATACCAGCCAGTGCAGGATCTGAACTGAATTCTTGATTTTAAATGTTGCAGAAAACTTTACAATGCTTTAATGATTACTTCAAGTTAATTAAAAGAAATTAGCAGGAAATAACATAAAGAACGTAATCAAGGTGATTATAACAGAATGAAAAGAAATGAGAGACAGAAAGAGAGAGAAGAAGAGAAGTGCAAACAATGCTTGATAACGGAGTTCGTCACAGAATGTGACTACGTCTCCGGGTCCACTCCAATAGAGAGACCGATCCGATTAACTCCAAAATCGATTACAAAAGCACCACCATTCTCCAAGCACTTCGACAGCGTAATGACGCTCTGCTATGCAAGAATGATCTGAAAACTCTTCAACAAGACTCCTCTTCCGTCACTTCAGCATCAGGACTTCATCACCTAAAAAAAAACTTGATTACAATCCTCACCTCAAGCCCCCTTTTTATACAAAGAATTTGCTCAATTTGGCCTTTAACCAATTGATTTGCAAATATTCACCTTATCTGAATACTAAAAATCTCATAATTTTGCATAATATCTTGGTATTTATATCTATCTCCTTATTAGAATTATTAAATAATCCTGAATTAATCTCTTCAAACTAATAGAGCCTTCCATATCTTTGGGCCTCTATTGTTTATTCAGAATCTAACTAATCTGAAAGAAGATTTTTGTTTTTTTTTGGAGGAATATCTTTAAAATTTTAAAACCATTCGGTTTTCCTAACTAATCAAACAACCCGATACCATATAGTTTAGGTTCGATGGCATGTTGGTGGCTATTAATTTTTGCTATTAAGTAGGTTAGGTTTCAAACCCGGCGGGTTGGCTCTTTATAGGCTTTACCAATTTTAAATAACAAAACAAACGTGTCCCAATTTAGATATGGCGCCAGCAGTAGCTGTGATCGCGGGACTTTGATATGAGGTTACGGGATCGAATCCTCCAGCATGTACTAACAAACAAATGACTTGCCCTCACCGTAGGAAAGGAAATCTGAGACACGTGGTAGCGCCCGAGGATCCGCCCGTGGCGACACATATTGCAAACCAACATTTGGAGTACACATGTCACAAAGGTGATATAGCATGTCAACGGCGACTCCATAATGGCCGTGAATGTTGGCTACGTACCCCGACTGTACCATGCAATTAGCGTAGCATCTTTGGCGTTTTCTTGGATATTGAATGTCTACATTATGATGATTATTTTGCTACATTTGCCGTGTATGGATGCACATATCGGCTCTCGGTTGGTTCGTCTGGATGATGTGGATGTTGAATTTTAAATGGTCTGATCCTTTGTCGGTACCGTACGGAATCTTGGCGTCGACATCCGTCTTGTCAAAGTCAACCATTCATAGCACGATCTTTGACTGGCGATATCTTGCGCCTACGATGTCGGATTTCGACGAAACGAGCTGCGTTGGAAAGCTTGCGACGAGCTCTTCGCGATGACACCGACTTCAAAGATTTTTGACAATGCCATTTTTTCCGCCTTCTGGACGCCCATGATCCTGGTTTTGACGGCAGGGGTTTGGCGTATAACTTTCGTGCAAAGCGGACTCCTTTTTGCTCGATTCGAGTTCGCGATTGGGGCTGGGATGCAGATCTTTTCTAATGGGTGCAGATTACCGGAAAAATTAGACGCTAATTTTCCTTTGAAAAAATGTCCACCCGGTTCAGGCCTCCCCAGCGAAGACCTTTGGACCTGAAGTGGTACTCACGACAATAAGTGAGGGACGGCCTCCCCACTTATCTGTATCCTGTACATCTGAAAACCCTAGCTCACAGAAAGCCTGATAAAGCGCAACAATGTTGTTGAACATAAACATAACTTTATCACTTCCATAAGCATCTACATCAATTGCCGTAGCCACTAACCAACAAAAATTGACTAGCATCAAGCTGAACATCAATGCAGAAATGAAAGAAATTAAGTCAACAAAAATTCGATTCTTCACAACAGGAACATTTTTACCCAAGGATCCATCAATGCTTTCAAGCATCATTTTCTCATGTTGTACTGTTGGTGCATCCTACAACATTTGACCCTGGTTAGCTACTCCAAGTTCATGTTTAGAACCACCTGTACTGACAGACATAAGAGTTAATTCTTTACTTGCATTGATTACCCTCTTTAACTGTCCTGTGTTTGCAAAAGATTGATCAGTCTTAATCTTGTGAGAATGTACTATGTACTGAATGCCATCCTTAAACAAGTGATAATGATTTTGTTGCCTATAGAATATAGCTTTCTTATCTATCATCGTCATGTTTTGTACGTGTTTCCACAAATCCAACCTAGTGGATAAGGTTTCTTATGTGGTGTAGTTCTTAATCCCAAGTTATTTACAACACTTTCTGAAATTAAATTCACCTGAGATCCACTATCTATGAGTGCATCAATTTTACTATTCTTAAGCATAACCCTTAAATGAAACAACTCATTCCTTTTTGCATCTTGAGAGAAATAATTAGCTGTGGGTAGAAGCACAACTAACGAAACACGATAGAGCTTTACCTTTTAGACCCATCGCTGTTATCTTAGTCTCATCATCTGAATCTGAGCCAAGATCCATAACAACATTCATGGATTTATCCTTACCCTTCTGTTTCTGATTATGTCTTTGAGCCCACTTAGGCTTCAGTTCGGGATGTAACTTCCAGCAGTGATTTTCATCATGACCTTCCTTGTCACAATGAGTGCAAGAAAGTTTCTCATCCTTCTTGACTGTAGCTGCCTTCTTTCCTTTCCCTGTCCCTACATTCTTAGAAGATTTTTTTACATCATTATCAATAAAAGATCCTTTGCCCCTTGACTCTAAGTGTGTTGCCTGAACAGACACTTCATCCAAGTTACAAAGGGTTCAAAACGGAATGGAATACCTAAGGTAAGATATAAACCTCCTATGTACTTCAACAGCATGTCTTAGTATACAAAAGACATTGACCTTCTTCCTAAATTCATGGGTGTACTCTTGGACAGTTTGACCTTTCCCTTGCCTAAACATTTGCAAATCCATCATCAAGTGTTGCATATGTCCTAGGGGATAAAATTGCTTTTTAAGAGCACTAATAGATTCTATCCAAGTTAAAATGACTCTACCATGTTGTGAAACTTACGCCTTAGACCTACTCTCCCCACCAAGTTAAAGGCATACCTCCTAAGCAGAAGAGTAGCTAATTGGATCCTATCAACATCATCTAACAAGTTTTGGACTCTACAATAGACCTCTATTTGTTGTATCCAGTCATCCAATTTTTCAGCATTAAGTTCTCCACAATATTTAGGCAAATCAAATTTTACATCTAGTTTTATTTTAGGCTTATACCCACTCTTGAAAAGATTAGAAGAAATAGAATGAGGAGAAGATGGAGAAGAAGGGGAAGGAGAAGAGGGAGGAGAAGAAGAAAAGGGATGATCTGGTTTCTTGCCACCATCTCTATGTTGTTCCTCTTTCTTGTCTTTGCGATCTTCTTGCTTCGACGAACCTTCTTCATGTTCCTTCCGTTCTTGTCTCTCCTGAAAAAGTATGTCCACCTTTGCCTTCATCTCAGGAATGCCAAACTCACCTCACTAATCTCTTCGGGAACCTCCATTCGGCCCCGACATCTTTGGAAATGTTCTCGCTTCCCGAATCTCGGGATCAAAGTCTTGAACTTGCCTTCACCCTTCTGAATCCTAGATCTCGTTAGCATTCAAAAAACAAATAACTGCAATAATAGCCAACTAGGCTCTGATACCAACTTGATCTGTATAGGATCTAGACTAGATTGCAGTTTAAATGTTTAAACTTTTACAATGCTTTACAATGATTACTTCAAGTTAATTAAAAGAAATTAACTTAAGGAAATAACATAAAGAACGTAATCAAGGTGATTATAACAGAATGAAAAGAAATGAGAGACAGAAAGAGAGAGAAGAAGAGAAGTGCAAACAATGCTTGATAACGGAGTTCGTCACAGAATGTGACTACGTCTCCGGGTCCACTCCAATAGAGAGACCGATCCAATTAACTCCAAAATCGATTACAAAAGCACCACCATTCTCCAAGCACTTCAGCAGCGTAACGACGCTTTGCTATGCAAGAATGATCTGAAAACTCTTCAACAAGACTCCTCTTCCATCACTTCAGCATCAGGACTTCATCACCTAAAAAAAAACTTGATTACAATCCTCACCTCAAGCCCCCTTTTTATACAAAGAATTTGCTCAATTTGGCTCTCAACCAATTGATTTGAAAATATTCCCCTTATCTCTCCAAATACATAAAAATCTCCCATAATTTTGCATAATATCTTGGAGATAACCACCTTATATCTTATCTCCCTTATTAGAATTATTAAATAATCCTAATTAATCTCTTCTGGAAACTAATAAATTCCTTATCTTTTCGGGCCTCATTGTTTATTGAACTCTAACTAATCCTAAAGAAAGATTTTTGTTTTTACATTTGGAGGGAATATCTTTAATTTTAAAACCATTCGGTTTTCCCTAACTAATCAAAGCAAACCGATGCCATATATAGTTTAGACAGTTCCGATGGCATATTGGTGGCTATTAATTTTGCTAGCCGGCCGGTTCGGGGTTCCAAACCCGCCGGTTGGCTCTTTACATAGGCTTTTGCCAATTTTAAATAACAAAACAAACCCGTATCCCAATTTAGATGAGCGCGCCAGCCGTGGCACAACGGTCGCGCGGGACTTTCGGATATGAGGGGTTCTGGGATCGAATCCCTCCAACGCCCTTTTAACAAACAAAATGACTTGCCTACCGGCCGAAGGGGAGAGAAATACAGGAGACACGTGGCGCGCCAGGGATCCGCCACGTGGCGACCACATAATTGCTGAAACCACTGACTGGAGTACACATGTCACAAAGTCATTCGCTAACGCCGCTAACTCAACAATGACTCCGCAATGACGTGGACGCTGACTGTACCCCGACTGTGCCTTACCAAATTGACGTGGCATGCTGACGTGTCTGCCACTGGATGATGACGTGTCTCTGACTGTGATGATGATTGTACCTGCCACGTAAGCTGCCGTGTATGGATGCCACATGTCAGCTCTCGATTGGTTCCGTACGGATGATGTGGATGTTGAATTTTAAATGGTCCAGTCACTGTCCGTACCGTACGGAATGCTGACGTCAGCATCCGTACTGTCAAAGTCAACCATTCATAGCACGATCTTTGACTGGCGATATCTTGCGCCTACGATGTCGGTTCGGCCGAAGCGAGTTGCGTTGGAAAGCTTGCGACAGCTCTTGGCGATAAACACCGACTTCAGATTTTGACAATGCCATTTTCCCGTATACGGGCGCCCATGATCTGGTTTGACGGGGTTTGGTGGCCGCTTAACTTTCGTGCAAAGCGGACTCCTTTTACCTTGCTCCATTCGAGTTGCGTTGGAATCAGGACGTTGAGATCTTTCCGATGGTGCAAATTCTGGAGAGAAATGAGACACTTCAATTTTCACTAAAAATATCCACTGGATCAGGCCTCCCCACTGAAGACCTTTGGACCTCCAAAAGTGACATTCTCTGACAATAAGTGAGGACTTGGCCTCCTCCCCACTTGTCTGTCTCTGTATCGAAAACCTAGCTCACAAGCGTAAAAGGCGCAACAATGTTGTTGAACTGACACTAACTTTATATTTATGGCATCCACATCAGTGTAAGTAGCCACTAACCAACAAAAATTGACTAGTATCAAGCTGAACATCAATGCAGAAATGAAAGAAATTAAGTCAACAAAAATTCGATTCTTCACAACAGGAACATTTTTACCCAAGGATCCATCAATGCTTTCAAGCATCATTTTCTCATGCTGTACTGCAAGTGCATCCTGCAACTTTTGACCCTGGTTAGCTACTCCAAGTTCATGTTTAGAACCACCTGTACTGACAGACATCAGAGTTAATTCCTTACTTGCATTAATTACCCTCTTTAACTGTCATGTATTTGCAAAAGATTGATCAGTCTTAATCTTGCGAGAATGTACTATGTACTGAATGCCATCCTTAAACAAGTGATAATGATTTTGTTGCCTGTAGAAGATTGCTTTTCTGTCATAAAGATAAGGGCTACCAAGCACTATCCCACAAATATCCAATGGAACTACATCAAACTGAACTTCATCCACAAACTTACTAGTGATTGTGAACCTTAAGGTGCATTGTCTTTTTACTTGCAACTTGTCATTTTCACAAATCCAACCTAGTGGATAAGGTTTCTTATGTGGTGTAGTTCTTAATCCCAAGTTATTTACAACACTTTCTGAAATCAGATTAACCTGAGATCCACTATCTATGAGTGCATTGATTTTACTGTTCTTAGCCATAACCCTTAAATGAAACAACTCATTCCTTTTTTCATCTTCAGAGAAATCATTAACTATGGAAGAAGAAGCACAACTTGCAACAGAAACACCAGAAATAGAGGCTTTACCTTTTAGACCCATCGCTGTTATCTTAGTCTCATCATCTGAATCTGAACCAAGATCCATAACAACATTCATGGATTTATCCTTACCCTTCTGTTTCTGATTACGTCTCTGAGCCCATTTAGGCTTCAGTTCAGGATGTAACTTCCAACAGTGATTTTCATCATGACCTTCCTTGTCACAATGAGTGCAAGAAAGTTTCTCATCCTTCTTAACTGTGGCTGCCTTCTTTCCTTTCCCTGTATCTACATTCTTAGAAGATTTCTTTACATCATTATCAATAAAAGATCCTTTACCCCTTGACTCTAAGTGTGTTGCCTGAACAGACACTTCATCTAAGTTACAAGGGTTCAAAACCAGGATAGAATGCCTAAGGTAGGAATGTAGACCTCCTATGTACTTCAACAACGTGTCTTGAGTATACAAAGGAACATTCAAAGAAATAGCCTTCTTCCTAAATTCATGGGTGTACTCTTGGACAGTTTGACCCTTCCCTTGCCTAAACATTTGCCAGTCCATCATTAACTGCTGCATATGTCCTAAGGGATAAAACTGCTTCTTAAGAGCATTAATAAATTCTGCCCAAGTTAAACTGACTCTACCATGTTGTGAAACTTCTGCCTTAGACCTACTCTCCCACCAAGTTAAGGCTGTACCTCCTAAACGAAGAGTAGCTAATTGGATCCTATCAACATCATCTATTAGATTCTGGACTCTACAATAGACCTCTATTTGTTGTATCCAATCATCCAATTTATCAGCTTTAAGTTCACCACAATATTTAGGTAAATCAAATTTTACATCCAGTTTTATTTTAGGCTTATACCCACTCTTGAAAGGATTAGAAGAAATAGAATGAGGAGAAGATGGAGAAGAAGGAGAAGGAGAAGAGGGAGGAGAAGAAGAAAAGGGATGATCTGGTTTCTTGCCACCATCTCCATGTTGTTTCCCTTTCTTGTCTTTGCGATCTTCTTGCTTCGACGATCCTTCTTCACGTTCCTTTCGTTCTTGTCTCTCCTGAAAAAGAATGTCCACCTTTGCCTTCATCTCAAGGAATGCTCTTCGAAACTCCTGCTCACTAATCTCTTCAGGAACCTCCATTCCAGAAACTGACATCTTTGGAAATGTTCTACGCTTCCCGATCTCAGGATCAAAGTCTTCGAGCTTGCCTTCACCCTTCTGAATCTTGGATCTCGTTAGCATTCAAAAACAAATAACTGCAATAAAAGTCACCCTAAAGCTCTGATACCAACTTGATCTGTATAGGATCTAGACTAGATTGCAGTTTAAATGTTTAAACTTTTACAATGCTTTACAATGATTACTTCAAGTTAATTAAAAGAAATTAACTTAAGGAAATAACATAAAGAACGTAATCAAGGTGATTATAACAGAATGAAAAGAAATGAGAGACAGAAAGAGAGAGAAGAAGAGAAGTGTAAACAATGCTTGATAACGGAGTTCGTCACAGAATGTGACTACGTCTCCGGGTCCACTCCAATAGAGAGACCGATCCAATTAACTCCAAAATCGATTACAAAAGCACCACCAT
>VDFB02037396.1:0-39318 GCA_007258455.2 Sequoia sempervirens
AAACCTAGTAGTTTTGAAACTACATTCATTTTTCTATAGATTCTATTCTTACATATTTTTGAAATAATATAGATAACTTATTCAAATTTTTACGTCAAGTTTCCTAACTCTGATTTTTTTGATTTTTTTGCCACTTAAGGGCCTATTTTTTCCATGATGATCCTGCACATACCCATGTGTTACATTGTATTAGTGCATTCATTTAGTATTTTTCACTCATATCCAAAAAGTGTATTTCAGGTTGATTTACCATGTCCACAATCATAAGGAAAATAATAAGATCTCAATCAAGATTGACTTGAACCTAAGGTGATCTATTAGGATCTATGACTGTTGCTTAATGAATGATAACTTATGCAAACAAGTAATTGAAGGTCTTAAAGTTAATTTCAAGTGATTTTAGAAATAAATTAAAATTATTAAATGAATAGAAATATGGAAATATAGAAGAGAAGACGAAGACACAAATTGATAATGGAGTTCACAAAATGGCTACGTCTCCAGATACCTCTCCAATAGAGTGACCGATCCTTGATTATGCTCCAAATGATGTTTACAAGGCTCCTCAATTTGTTACAATTTTTCACAAAGTCTCCTTGGACGATAATGAAAAATTCAAAAATTCCCCCTCCTTCAAGTACAAATTAATTTGGCTTATAACCTTTTATAGCTAATTGTATAGAGTTTAAATACTCTGATTATCAAATTTCGCACATCTCCAATGTCTCCCCACAAGCCAAAAATCCCTCTTTAAATAAAATTTGATATCTAATTTAGGGGTTAACAATAATATGTACCCATATCTTTTATATCTCTAATTTAAAAAATTAAAATCTTGTAATTATGGCTCATATTCATCGAGCCCCTTAAAAACACCTTAAAAACTCCTTAAAGCATCATTTCAACATCTCAAAACTTTGATTTTAGTTTTCTTTTTTTTATTAGTATTTATACATTTTGCCTCTCATAATTGAGTGAAATATGTAGTGAAAAAGTAGGACGTGAACCCATTTAATCAATCACACATTTTGGGTTCATCATCCCCCTTTTTCAATGTTTCAATGTGCATTCCTCTATTTGTGCTTACATTCTTCTATATGCCATAAACATAAATATCTTTTTCATTTGTCTTGTATTTTCATTTTGCTGGTGATGCAAGGCATTGATACATTCGGGTCTCTTCCATGTTTACCTGAAAGTTTTGTCTTTGTTTTCATTGTTTTTCCATGTTTCATTCTTCTTGTTCTGTGAGTACTTAGGGAATGATGATGTTTTTGAGCTCTAATAAAACATTATAGAAAATAAATACTAACCCCAAATCCATAGATACCTTACATGTTTTTTGGGGCAACCCTTCTCCTTTCATGATATAGCTTCATTTGGAAACATGTGACTTGGCATAGGGATTTCTAAATAAGCTCTCATGTCTTCTTGACAGTTAGCATTAAATATCAACTACTTTAAAGCTAATTGCTCATAGTAATGGCATTAACAATCACTTTCAAGTGGAGGCATACATCAACACTTATGTTTCACTATGTGATTTTCTTTATTCTTGTGATGCATCCTTTCCTTGGCGGTGTCATTGGGTTTGACATCCTATGAGAGTGTCATATCTCTTAGTATAAAATTTTCCTCTTAGTGGTGATGCAACACACTACATTCCCTATGTTGCAATTGTATTATTCTTGATTTTTTCCTCTGTTGGAGACATTAAGGATGATGATCCCTAAGAAGAACTTACAAGAACTAAGCAAGATCCCTTTGGAAAAACCTATAGTAGCATTATTATTCATAAGTGTTTAGCATAATAAAACTTGTTAACCTTTGTTGCCAATGGAGCCTTGCCCATGTTCATAGGTTCTTAGCATGTAGCACAGCTTGTTAAGCCTTATGAAGCTCAAAATTGAGACATGTGTGGTTCCTTATTAAAGTTTTTGAGATGATAGATTTGATATGGTATGGGAGCCTAATAAGATTCTCTCATTTTACACCTTCCCTAGGGGCTCACATAATGGGTGCCTCGAGGTTACATTAGCCTAGAGTGAGTGCACATGTGTCTTTTGCATAGTGGACATTGAGTTCTACTTGTGAATGAGGACAAACAATCATGTTCCACATCATGTTGGGAAAATTGAATCTCGATCCACCCATTCTTGGACAAACAACTTTGTTCCACATCATGTTGGGATAGTCAAAGCTTGATCTACCTCCCCTTTTATTCTCTTAGGCTTTGATGTTGTATGACTAAGTATCTTTGTATTTTCTATATACATAAGTGTCTTGAATATTTTCTTTAGTTTGAGTTTGAAATGGGGTCATACTTTGACTAAAGTAAAGGATAAATGTAGTGTAGGAAAAATTATCCCTTTTTCACACTTAATTTGGGGAATTAATAATAATAAAAGTATGAAATTATGCCTTAATTTAGTGTTGTAATATGTTTTCTATATATTGTCATTAAGTTTAGGGCCTTATTAATTAAAATGGGCTTAACTATGCCTTATTTATGGTGGTTTAAGGTGTACATTTATGCATTCACACTTATCTAGGGATTTATTAATTAATTGAGGTTAATTATGCCTTAATTGGCCCCTTTAATTCAAAGCCAAGCCTAATTAATTACAATTTATAAAGGGTAAAACCCGACATTCATCAATGCCATAACATAACACTTAACATTGGAGAATGTGTCCTAACTAAGTGACCTAGGACCCATTCACCAAAGGGTGAATGAGTCCTCACTTAGGCCTAGGACTTAAATTTCAAATATTTTTTTGGTGATATTTCAATGATTTCAAATGTATTCACATTTCAGCTTGTGTTATTTGAATATCATGAATTAATGTAAACATATGTATACATAAGAGGTCATTTCACTATGTTTCATCCTAGAAAGTTTTCATGAGCACCTAGAGCTTTCAAGTGAGCATTATCAAGAGCATTTCAAGAGCAAGTCAAGGAATTCAAGATCAAACTTGAAGAAGAATTATTGATACAATAAAGATCCATTATCATGTCAAAGCTTCCTTGCAAAATGCATGTTATTTGAGCTAATATGTTGCTATAGCATTCAAGATCCATTCAAGCATATCAAAGGAATTGTTTCAAATCAAGTTTCATGATCAAGATCCACATCCATTGAAGTCATTTCATGCAAGTTGAAGATCCATATTTCAAGGTTCAAACAAGGGTTTGGCCGTGAGTTATGACATTACATTTGTTCATTCATCATTCCTTCATATTATTTCATTTCATTACAAGGTTTAATTACCAAAATGGGGTTCAAACAAAGAAAATACCCATTCAAATAAAAAATATATATTTTCTCTCTTGATGTGTGTTTGCAGATTTTAGGTGAAAGATTGATTAGAGAGAAAAAATAGCAAAGTTGTCAAAGTTGCATGTGTTGTCATCATTCTTGCAATTTCATAGAAAGTGACCTACAAGATTTATTTCAAGATTTATAACTATGATATTTAGGAATCTAGGAGTGTAGACACAACAAAACAAAACCAAGAAATATATTTTCAAGAGCCCTAGCCAAGACCCACTCGCCCTAGGGTGAATGAATTCTTAGTGAGCTTTGAAAAGGTTTTTTTGTGAATGGTACACATCACTTTCCCATTCTCAAATCTACAATTTGGCTATTGGTTCCATCATAATTGAGCTTAATCTTTTAGATGCACTTTATAGATTGCATTTTGGTTTTGATATGCTATTTTTAATATTTCTCTCCAAATTAATGTTTGATTCATACCCTTTTCCTTACATATTCACACCTTGCTTTGAATCACCTTTTGGTTGAAATTCGTTTCATTATTGGATCTCATTTATTGAATGAAATAGTGGAGAATACCTAGGTTATTTACTATCATTTTGGTGAACCCCCTTTTATATAACCCCAATTTTCACCTTTTCATTTATGGATGTGGATCTTGATGCTTGAATTGATGCTTTGAATGCTTGAATTGAATCTTTGAAACTTGCATCACAATGTTAGCTCCAAAAACATGCATGATGCAAGAAGACTTTGACATGATTCTTGAGATATTTTTTTTGCAATAAGTCACTAATAAATGTTCTCTTGAATTCCCTTGCTCATAAAATTTTCTATACTTTTTCTCACTTGATTGGTTCTTAAGAATTCTAGGATTTGAATGATAAAATAACCTTTTATTTATAGGTATGTATCCTTAATTTCTCAAAAATTAAACATTACAAGATAACATCAAAATTTGGATTTAGAGATGTTAAAATACTTCCAAAAGGATAATTTAAATTCAAGTTCAAAGGCCTATGGAGGGCACATTCGCCCATGGGGGAATGGGTCCTCGGTCCCTATACCTAGAATGCACATTGCTCAAGGTAAATTGTTATGTGTTGGCATTAATTATTGTTGGGTCTCCCTTTAGGAAAATTTAATATATTAGACTTGTAGATACAAAATAGGGCTTATTAAGGCATAATTAATTCCATCTTGGTAGATGCAAGTTTGTCATTGATGATGCACTTTGGCAACATGAGCATGAGGTGCATATATTGCTTGATCCAATGTTTTCATTGATGTCAACATTTTATTGATCATTCTAGCATAGCTTGGAAGTATTTCTTGATGACATATGTACAGAGAAAGTTGGTCCAAAAAATATGGTTATACAGGAATTTGGCTAAGTGTTTTCTCTCATAGTCTTTTGGTTCAATGTGTTAGTTTTTGGGTCCACACTCCATTGTAAGTTGGTATATCAAATTGGGATTCTAACTATAGTTTTTAGATCATAAGGTTCAACTATATTTAGGATTTTGTGACATTCTATGAAGTTTCCTGAAAGATATGGAAGACAGTGTTGATCCCTATATATGGCAATCATTCCTTATATAGTGTATCAGTGTGGGAGATTCTGCATTTCCTCACAAATAGTTATTTTGTTCTGTGTTGAAAAAGATAAGTTGATAGATGTTGATTGAGTACAAATTTGAAGGAAAATCAAGCTTTGAATCACAAGTTTCATGAATTGTATGTACATTTGATGTTTTGTGAGGGAGAAGCAAGTAACTTTATCTTATGTGGGATTTATACTAGGTCTATGCTGACCTATCTTGATGAAAATTGAATTTTGAATTATGAGTTATGGTGTGAGATGTGGATAAAATGTTTTGAGGATCAAATGCTTAATTTTGTGTGACTTTTAATTAGGCCAACCTAATTGAAGTTACACTCGACATGGACATATATATAGTAGATTAACTTCAAGGTTTTGGTGTGGTGATATGATAAAGATGATGAAAAATATAGCATGATGAAGCGATATCAAATTGTATGCAAGTATTAGGAGATATAGGGGATGTATGGTGCTTCAGCTACATGTGGGTACGTGCGAGATCATGATGGGCCAAAAAGTGGCGATATGATAGGTATGTGTAGGGCATGTGGCTGATGACCATTTTTACCCAAAATTGATGAAACAAAAAGGGTTTTAAAAGGAGATTCTTAGATTTCTACCAATATAAATTATGCTTTACTTTGAATTTACTAAATAATCATTATTCATTTTCTATTTGAATCATGACTAAAGTCTTGATTGATAGGTTGATAGTAAAACATCTATAGCTTTAAAATATTATCACATTTTTTTAAATCTGAAACATGTGTCACATTTTATTCTTCACATACTATAGCATTAAAAAAAATTGAATTTCATAAAGTTTTAAACAAGTTAAGGTGGTCAGACATACAATTTTTTAAAAGTTGTGATAAAAATTTTCATAATTAATTATTTACTTTGGAAAAAATTACAAAAAAAATATGCATCACATTTGGACATGAGTCCTCTACTTATATCTAAAATCTTATAAAAAATTATTATCATTTTATTGTGGTTAGGGTGGTCGGACAGACACCTACCTATTTTTTCCCTGAAATTTAAGTACTACTGCGTTGAAATTTCAAATTTTCACCAAATAGATTTTTTTTTAAATAAACCTAGTAGTTTAGAAACTACATTCAATTGTCTATAGATTCTATTCTTACATATTTTTGAAATAATATAGATAACTTATTCAAATTTTTATGTGAAGTTGCCTAACTTTGATTTTTCTAAAATTTTCACCACTTAAGGGCTTGTTTTTTCCATGATGATCCTGCAGATACCCATGTGTGTGATGCAAAATTAATCAAATTGTGAAAAGAGAATATTATCGATTCAAATTAGTGTGAAGACTATCTTGTACTTCGTTGGAATTGGAATCAAGCATATGATAGATGTTATATATCAGTTCAAATAGGCTATATACCTACCACTTCTTCTGTGGGTAGTGAGTTGATCTGTAATTAGAGGTTTACAATTCAAATGTATTTAACCTTAATTACAATTATTCGCAATCCAAAGAGAATTGCATGAATATGTTGTTTAACTATTGAAATTACATACTAGGTTCACTTTTACATAAATTAATGACATTACTAATTACTAAAATGTTGTAATTAGAAATCAGATACTGAATTGAAAAATAAACTGAAATGAAATAGAGAGAAAATAAGATGAAAAATAAAATAATAAGACAAAAATGAAGTTAACACAGGAACTTGATAACAAACTTCGTCCAATAAGGACTACGTCTTCGAGACCGCTTCTCAATGTTGGACCACTTTCATTAATATCGCCAAGCAAATGAAATGTCTTGTTACAATATCCAGGCTCCAAACCTACATAAAACTCTCCTCGCAATCTCTCTCAACACTTGAAGACAATTCAAACATCTTCATGTTTACAAAAATCTCCCCCGAAAGAATTCTCTCTCCTCAAAATCTCACAATTCCAATAGTTGTCAAAAATTCACAATAATTTCCAATCAAAATAATTGATTGCCTTTACAAGAGAAAAATACCCCCTTTAAAAACATTTACAAATGCTAATTAGGGGGTTAAGCAGAATTATTTCCATATCTCCCCATATCACCTATATTGAGGCCTTTAATCTTTAAATCTTATAAACCCGAAAATATTTCCTAAGGTTATTTTTATGGTTCTAACTATATAATCTTTTAAAAGCATGTTAACCTATTTTGAGCTCAATTTTTTTGAAATATTTAAAAAAAATACCATCGACCTCTTATTGCTCCGAAAATCCCATGTATTGTGTTTATATGGAGTGAAAATAGGTGAACCGTCAGCCTCCCAATTTATTTGATAGAATATTTTTAAGACTTTAAATATAATGTTCTTCTTACATATGGAAAAGTAAGTGCTTGGTCTAGTGGTTTAGAGGAAAAATAGCAAAGGAGAGGTCATGAGCTCGACCCCTCCAACCAATCACTTTTGCATCAACAACTCAACAAATCCATGACTGCAACCGGGGTGCCACGTGGCACCATTTCATTGGTCTATGTGGCACTATGTGATTCATCAGTCAATGCCATGTGTCAAAGTAGAATAGGTACATGTCATTTCTGTTTCCAACTACCACATGGGTATGTGCAAGATCATCATGGAAAAAATAGGCCCTTAAGTGGCAAAAAATTAGAAAAATTAGAGTTAGGGAACTTGATGTAAAAATTTGAATAAGTTATCTATATTATTTAAAAAATATGCATGAATAGAATCTATAGAAAATTGAATGTAGTTTCTAAACTACTAGGTTTGTTTTAAAAAAAAAATTATTTGGTGAAATTTAAAATTTCAATGCAGTAGTACTAAATTTCAAGGGAAAAATAAGAAGTAGGTGTTTGTCTAACCACCCTAACCATAATAAAATGATAATATTTTTTTATAATATTTTAGATATAAGTAGAGGACTCATGTACCGATGTGATGCATATTTTTTGTAATTTTTTTCCAAGTAAATAATTTATTATGAAATTTTTATTACAACTTTTAAAAAATATAAAAAGATTATATGTCTGACAACCTTAACTTGGTCCAAACTTCCTAAAATTCAATTTTCCTTTTTTTAATCCTATTTTACACAAAGCATAGAATGTGACGCATGTTTTTGATTCAAAAAATGTGATACTGTTTGAAAGCTATAGATGTTTTTGAATCAGCCTATCAATTAGAACTTTCATAGTAATTCAAATAGAAAATGAATAATAATTACTTATTAAATTCAAAGTAAAGCACAATTTATATTGGTGGAAAGATGAGAATCTCCTTTGAAAACCCTTTTTGTTTCATCAATTTTGGGTTAAAAAAAAGTCGTCAGCCACATACCCATCATATTGCCACTTTTTGGCCCATCACGATCCTGCACATACCCACATGTTAGTTTCAGATTGGTCCATGTCATCAGCCCCTACCACATCAGCCTCAATGCTAACTGTACTTTTGCTAATGTCATTGTGTCAACCTATTTTCCTAGCAAACTTTGATCCGTTGTATCTCACTCATACAGACTTTGTTTGATGTGAAATGAATGACGTCAGAGTCATGGCAACAGGCTCTTCGACATTATTCTACTTTTGACCATTTTTGAGATGATTTTTTCCTTCTGAGTGGTCTTTGTACCTGGCTTGACCCTAACTTTTATCAGGCATAACTTGAGTGTATGAGCTCCTTTTTCACCCATTCAAGTTGTATTAGGCTCAATTTTCTGAGCTCTTCAAGATGTTATTGGTTTCTTCAAATTTTGAGACTATGAGAGTTTTAGATTTTCTACATCCACTTGGATCATTCCTCCCCATTGAGAAGCTCTTGGACCACCAAAATTTTATTTTTACATGGAATTTGAGCTGGGGCATTGTTTCCCCACTTTCTCAGTACCATTTGTCCACCTTTTTGGAATCTTGAACATCTAACCCATCACAAACATGAAGAAAAATGAGATAGCATTGTTGATTTAATCAACTACATATTCATCAATATTCACTGTCACATCCATCATCCACATGGAACTAACTAGTAGAATAACAAGCAATAGTACTGAATAAACTAATGTGAAGGAAAATGAATCAACTCATTGAATCTCCTAAATAGGAACATTGTTAGAAAATGAATCATTCAAACCCTCTTTTACCACCTCTAGTTGAAGGCTTAACTATGCTTGCAACCAATCTTGACTCTGTGTTGTCTATGACACTGTATCATGATCAAAGATTATTCCATATTTATGCTTAGTATCACTAGTTGTTACAGAAATCAGGGTTAAAGCATTTCTTGCATTTACAATCATCTTCATATGCCTTATTTTTATAATAGATCTGTCATTCTTCATGTGATGAGCTTTTACAATGTATTCAATTTCGTCCTTATGCAAATGATACTTGTTATGTTCCCTATAGAAAATTGATTTTTTGTCATACAAGTAAGGACTAGCTAGAACCATCCCACAGATGTCAAGTGGAATTACATCTAACCCTACCTCATCTACAAACTTGGATGTGATTGCAAATTATATTTTACACTACTTTGACACATGTAGCCAAGCATTATCATGTACCCAACCCAATGGATATGGCTTAGGATGAGGAGTTGTTTTTTTATCCCAAATTTTTAGCAACTTGTTCATAGATTAGATTCAATTGTGATCCACTATCTATGAGTATATCAATATTATTTTATTTTGTAATAGCCCTTATATGAAACAATTCATTTCTCTTACTTTCAACAAGTACTTCATTACACTTTACAGAAGAAGCATGGGAACTAGTATTGACAATAGGAATGTTACTATTTATACCCACAACTGTGATATTGGTTTCATCATTAGAATCTAATATGAGATCATGCACGATAGTTGTGGTCTTTTTCTTACCCTTTCAATCCTTCAACTATTTCAATTTATAATCAGGATGCAATTTCCAACACTTTGCATCTTCATTCCTTTTCTTCTTATAGTGTGAACAATAAGGGTTATCATCCTCTTTCTTTATAGTAGCTATCCACTACATTTTCTCCTTCCCTTTCTTGCTCCCTTTGTGTTTATTGAAGTCCATTAAGAGATCATCATGGCTATTCCTGAAGCTTGTTTCCAGAATCTAGATGAATGGCTTGCACACTAACTTCATCAAGGTTAGTTGGATTAAACATAAGTGCAGACATGCAAAATTAGCATCACGCATTAAGTCCATTCATCAATTAATCAAGTTCACCTTTATCCATTCATCAGGTAATCTCATTAATTTAAAAATAAACAAACATTAACATCAACCTTTCAATTAAATAAATGAAACTTTATTAAATTGAAATCCAAATGAATATTCCATCCTTTTCTGATTTAAATAAATAAAATATTTAAGTCATAAAGGTAAAAATCACCTAATCATCATTAAGATAATTTAATCCTACTTAGCCTAACCTAACCACCCATCACATCCTCTAGATAATCCCACTTGCACAAATAAATCAATTTATTGATTTATTAAAATCAACATTTTTCATCAACATGGCATCTTTGAGGAATATTCCCTCAAGTTTGAATTCAAAATAAAGTGGACATGTACATCCAACAAAGCAATTAATGTCTCTTACATGTCCCTTGCAAAGGTCAAACTAAGCATTAACTCTCAAATTCAAATTTGAAATTTCCCCCTCTTGGGCACATTTCCCAAATCTCGCACATCCCTCAACCTATGACATGATGACAAGTGACCTCTTTTCATTGGCTTGTTTTTTATCCCACATTTCTCTCTTATGAGCACTCTTAGCATTTGAGAATCTACAAATAAAGAGCTTCATTCATCAAAAAATCCTCCAGAATCTCCACAATCATTCATGTAAAGTCACTCTCTTCAAGAGAACTGATTTTGCTCACCATCACTCCATCTTCAAGGAATTTCATCATCTAGCATATCTATCAAGGGTTGGGAAAGGGCTATTTTCCACAATAGAACCAATCCACTATGAGATAAACATACTTCATGTTTTTCATATGCTTATTTAGCTTACTTTTTGTCATTTGTTTGCATTTGATAAGCATTGATGTATTATTTCATAGAGATGTTATTTGCTTTGTTTTAAACTAACCATGCTAATGTGTATTGGAGGTTTTAACAAGTTTTAGATTTTACATCCTCTAGATAATCCCACTTGCACAAATAAATCAATTTATTGATTTATCAAAATCCTTACTTTCCATCAACTTGGCATAAAACATAATATTCCTTCAAATTTGAAAATGATGACAAGTTGACTTGTCCCCTCCAACATTTCATGAATTTCCCATTTTCATGTCCCCCTCTCAAAATTTATTCTACAAATTTAAATTTGAAACTCCCTCTCTTGGGTACATTTCCAAAATCTTGCACATCCCTCAGCCTATCACAACTTGACAAGTGGCCTCAGTTCATTGGTTTACATTTAGTCCCGCATTCACCCATTTGGCCAATCTCCCATCAAGAAAATCTATAAATAAAGGCCTCATTATTCATCAAATCCATCTACATCTACATGCAAAAGACACTCTCTTGGTTTGAGAACTAATTTTTCTCTTCATCACCATTGCATCTCATCATTTCAGTTTTTGAGCAAGGATTGGGAAAGGGTCATTTGCACATTCGATACCAATCCAATATGGAATAGGATAACGAAGGACAACGAAGGTACAATGAAAACGAGGAAAAGAAAGAAAAGCGAAAGGTACAACGAAAGCAAAGGTGGAAACGGAGAAGCGAAGAAGGAAAACCACAAAAAGTGAAAGGATAACAAAGGACAAAGAAGGCAAAGGGAAAACAAAAAGAGGACAAGTGATGAAGATGATGTTTTGAAAGATTAAAGTGTTTTTTAACACTTTAGTGTTTCTTTAAACACTTTTCATGAAATTGTCATCTTTTCTTTCTTAGGACACTAATTTTTGTATGGGTTTAAAAAGAACACTTCAATTTTTCATTGCAAAGGGTTAAAATTGAAACTTAGACACCTACTAGATTTCAATTTGGGCTAAGATTGAACAAGAAACTTCACACTTAATATTGGTGTTATAAAAACAAATCAAATCATTGCTTTGAAGGATAAAATGAATGTGTGACTTTATTGTTTCGTAATTGTTTACACAAAGTAATATCATCAAAATATGTATGCACTTCTCTTACGCCTCATGGTGATCTTGAGAATCAAAAGGCTTTTGGTGACATTAAGTTGTGTAAATAATTGCCCATAGACACTTCAATTTGGGTTTAAAATTGAACATCTTGTGCGAGTGTGAGTAGGGCATCATTGCATATATTCTCTCTCTTTGTTGCCATCAAAGATTGATCAAGTTACAAATTTTGTCTTTACTCGCTTTTGTTTATCCTAGAGGGCCTGCCTTGGGGAAAAAGTACTCACCCAAGGGAACGACTCAACTGGTAACACTCTAAAGCCAAGAGTATTTCCAACCGGTATATAAATGTGAGTATTGGAAGAAATGCCAATATCATGCGGTTGATTCCGACAAGATGGATCTGAAATGGGACTCTTGTCGTATGGGTCAATCTCCACAAATGGAAAGTCCTTATTAAAACCCATGTGATAGAATTTTCCAAAATCCTTAATCTATTTGTTGATGCAAGAACAATCATTCTAAAGCCGCCCCACACTTTTACAGTCTTTTAGTAGAAATGGAAAACATGCCATGGGAGTTTCATGGGTGTTGATGCTTGGATGCCCCATATAAGTGAGTGTCGTGGAGGGGAGCCAGTGGGTTCAAGAATCTAACCATTCGCTAAAGATAACCATATTTGGACTTGTCCAAGTGGAGATTCAACAAATATTGTCTTACACATCCATAGGGTTTGTACTTGTTCTTGGTTTGAAAACATAGTGCTTTTATTGAAAACATTTGCAAACAAACATTCAACATGATCCTCAAAATTTCAAACCCTTTAGTAGGAAAATACCATTGACCAAATTCCTGTGTTATTGCTTGACCTTGGGATTACATCCTTAGAGGTTTTTAAGCACTTGAATTTACATCTCAATTTTCCCACTAAAGTTAAACAATAGGTAACCCTTGCCTTAATTTCATCAAAGTTTCGCATAATATACCTTGTGAAATGAGACAAAGTTGAGACATCGGACATTCAATTTGAAAGCTAATCAAGAGTGTGTTTGTGGTAAAAAGAATCCACTAAGCAAAGATTAAAGACAATTGGACCCCACACATTGTTTCCAATGATTTCACGCAAAATCAAGATCAAGAAACCAAAAGTGAAAGCCCTTAGTCTGAAAGCCCATCAAGAATGTCTCTCTATGTTATACGAAGTCAGACAAAGACTGCTTTTCAAATTTTACAAGAAGGCTTCAAGGAACAATCCCAGTTTGTATTCATTCTATTAATGCAAAAACCCAAATCTTTTCAGAGAGTTTGAACATCTTGTTTAGAGAAAAGCTTGTTCTTCAATACCTAGGTCTAGGCAAACAAAGTGTCTTTTTTAGGTTCATCTTAGGATCAAATAAAATCAAAATATTTGTCATCCATCCTTCAAACATCAAAACAAACATCATCTCACAATCACCTTTTGGAAAATCTTGAAATCATCCTTACTACTAGGCTTTTTGGAAAAATCAAAATCATCAAAATCATTGAGACTAAATCCTTGAAAACTTTATCAAAATCACCTTTGGCTAGGTATGTGTAGATGCATCCTTTTGCGTATGCTCGGTCAAAGTTATGAAAACCATCTCGTTTAGCTTAGTATATGTAGATGAATCCTTCTTCATGTGCTTAGTGAAACTATCATCTTGTTTTGATAGGTGTGGGTAGATGCATCCTTCTTCTCGCACATATTTAAATTATCATCCTTTGATCAAATCTATTCCTTAGATAATCATCCAAGCATCTTAGGGTCTATTTGTTCAAAATAAAAATCAAAATCAAAATCAATCAAGGACAAATCCCAAGGGAAAATCAAAATCAAAATTTGAAACATATCTGAAAAGTCCCAAAAGCCTAGTATCTCCTTCAAGACTTACCAAAAGATCATAAAATCCGCATCACCCATCTTTTGCATCATCATCATATCACCTTCCGATCCTCAAGATATCCTAAAATTTTTCACTTTGGGGCATAAAATAAAGATCAATCCAAAGAAATCAAGAGATTCATCTCCCATTCTTAAAAAATGATCCTTGTTTTATGGTTCAAACCAGATCTTAATACAAGAAGAGCATGTAAGCCAACAAAGAAACACCTACTTCGAGTGATTTAAGTCAAACCACTCCTGAAATGAATCCCATTGGGTCTGGAACTCTCATGGTTAACCTTCCGACATCATCACAAAACTGTCACGTCTCATACTTTGATGCTGTTTTGACCATGACTTTGTGGGATTTAATATATGAATTATGATACGTGTTAGAGCAATATAATATAATACAATGCTTTGGTGTATGGAAATGTAGGAAAATAATTGTTTTCTTTCAGAATTATGAGTGCATTTTATTTTAAAATGATACAAAATAGGAGTGTAGATTTAATTATTGCTTAAATTATATTTTTATATTGGTTACTAATACACTTTCGTTTTTGCACGCCTGAGTGCATTTGAGTTGCAGGTGATCGAAGGCCAAGAGTGTGATTGAGGAAAAGAAGGTTAGCTTCCTGAACAGGGTAAAAGAGGAGAAGCTCTCGATCACGCACACACCACTTAAAAAAAAATCATGTAGTTGCATTAGGCCATATCTGTTTTCAATGTGATTGTTTGAAATTGATTACTTGGTTTGAATAAGTGATTGATTTAAACAAAAGAAAAAAATATATATATACATAAAAACAATAGCATAGCAAAATTAAAATATAGTTTACTTAACCATAAAAATTGTGAAAAGAGCATGGTTTATTTTATTTAGCTTATCCCATTTATTTTTATGCAATAAAAAGGAAAATCTAATTTAAAAATAGGAAATTAAAGATAAAGTGAAAATATTATGAATGAAATAATTTGCATAATATAAAGTGGAGATATCTTTGTTTGCATATGGTTATTTTTATTTTTATCAAAATTGAAAGGAGTGAACAGCCCCGAGAGAACTTTGGGCTCTGGAAATTTTTCCTTAAAACCAACAATGCTGTTGGCATGTGGCAATCTCTGGAATTTGCATGAAAAATTCATCTGTCATTTGGAAATACTTTGCATGATCCTCGAAAAGAGGAATAAAGCTTTAAGAGAGAAAAGAGAACATTCATTGAGGGATATCCGAAGAGTTTTGGAAGAAGGTGACAGGAAGGTAATACTGGGCATCTACACTGGAGAAAATTGCTAGGTTCTTTTCCATACTTGTTTTTCAATCAGTTTAAAATTGCAGCAAGAAAATTGAAGAAATGAAATGCTTCAATCTATGAAATGATTACAGATATCTGAGAAATCTTTTCCAATTTTATTTTTGAATCTAGGTAATAGTTTACTTCTCATTGCTGCATTATAGAAAGAATACCCAATCTTTTCTTCCAGATTAGGGTTACATTCAATTGCAAAAGCTGCAAATTATTAAACTGCTCTCAATTATATTTGAAACCTACATAAACATATATATATACACAGGAATTTGTATTCCCGTGCATATATACATATATATATATATATATATATGCATACAATTTTGCATAAAACACTGTCATCTGAAATAAATTCGAAATGCCTTTTGAGATAAATTTGAATGCAGTATAATATTGGGAAAAATGTCTCTAAATGTCTTTTTTTTTTTAGTTATGAAATTGTTACACACAGGAATAAGGAAAGGGATTCAATCCCTTGTCCTCCCCATGGGAAGGACGCGGATCTGTGGGGAGGCTCGCACCCTCCACAGGTCGCGGCCTGTGGAGGGGGTGCGAGCCCCTCACAGCCCACCTCCTCCCCATGGGAGGGGCAAGGGCTTCCTGCGCCCTTATGTGCTCAACACCAGTAGGAAACCCTGTAAAATGTTTATATTCTGTGTGCACAGCCAGAGAACTTATGAACAAAAATTAGTATTTCTCTCTTTAAAATTTACACTCTGGTGTATATGAATTTTTATATACCTATATATATATATACACTCAGCTGTATATGTATATATATATATATATATCCATCCATGCATATATATATACCAAAATGAAAATTTGAAAAGGAAAACCATTTCCAGAAAGTGATATGATCTATGTCAAAATACACAAATATCTCATAAAATTTAAACCTGGAACAAGAACAAAAGTATCTCTGAGAAACCATGTAAACTGAAAATCTTCTTGATTTCCTTGTCATATACTTACATACAAAAGTACATTCCTGAGTAAAGGTATACAATATAAAATTCAAATGCAAGTTCATCTTTCAAACCTCTGTTATTCCAAAAGAATTGCACTATTTTTGTATATTACTAATATTCAGAAACCTGTATTAAAATTAAGAGTTACACTTTCAGTCAGCTTGAATTTGGAAAGAATAGAAGTATATACTGAAATCAGAAAACACTGTTTCATACAAACAAATTAATTAAATTTCTCTAATAGAACACTGATAGTATTATGACATACATGTTCTTCTTTAAAAACAGAGTCTTTACCAAATCAGAAAAGAATTACTTACAATAGAGTAAATGAAATCTTTCTACTGAACTTACAATTTTTCTTTCAATGGATGTTATGAAATTCTCATTTGAAATTCTTTTAGAATCAATTGAATGCATGAAACATGTAAGAAAATGTACAACTTTCTGCGTTTGTATTTATCCATACTTTACTTTTGGTAACTTCCGAGACAGGATGCCAAAGGTGGACCTACAGAGACGGTAGTATTACCTTTTCTAAACTACCATTTGCTTGTATTATTTTTGCTTGGCCAAGCACTTGTACAATTGAAATAGATGGATTTGTTTTAAAAGCCTAGAAACATATATGTATTGAGTCTCTGCCACCTCCTGTTGCAAGAAATGTGTTTTTCTCATGTTAGAAATGCATATAGGCACCAGGCATGCATCGAGAGTTCCCTCCTGTTTTACTGTGTCGGGCTGCTAGGCTCCTTTATGCAGGGCTGGGTATTTCTTCGAGTTAGGAAGGAACCCAGGGAAGTCTTGTACTTCGTGGTTGGGCGGAAAAGGTGCCTGAATCACACTCTTGGCCCCCAGCTCGCAAGCAGACCGATGGTGTCACGACAGTTGGAGGTTCCAAGTTTCTTTTGCTATTGATGTACTTGTGTATTATTCTGGATTGGCTTGTGAAGCCCATTATAAATGTATATGTATTTGACATTCTTTAATGAAACTTTGAAATAGAAGTATGGATTGAAAGAATCTAATGTAACATTGATTTGAGGAAATTAAAGTTTTATGACTTAGCATAGAAAAAGATGTTTCAATTGGAATTGTTGATTTCTCCCGAGTATGGTTGAATATGTATATGAGAAAATTCATTGATGTACTTATGCTTTGTAATCTTGATAAATTACATGGTTATTATTATTATACATGAAATGCAATTTAAATTCTCTTTTATTGAGCTCCTTTGAAAGTTTATGAACGATGTTAATTACTTGGAAATCCTTTTATACGGATTTGAACAAATTGAAAATACTCTTAATTTTCTGAGCGCTACAAAAACCCACAAGAGAAAAACCAAGGAGAGGATCTTACCTTTGGAATGACTCATGACGAAATGACTGAAATGCTTCAAAATCTGGAAAATCATAAAATCATCAACATCATGATGAGGCTCAACCCTTTGTTATACATGCTTGAATTAGCAAAACAAGGAGCCAAGTTACCTTCAGATTTTGAGTTGAGTACCATAGTGGAGACATCATTTCCTCCAATCTCATCCACCATTCCCATTTCATCCACACCCCCATCCCACAATATCACTCAAAACATTCCACAAATCATGACATCTCTTGCTCCAACCCAACCTAACATTAATAAGGGAGATGCATTTCTCAATGCTATTCAAACACACCCCCTTGTTAATAATCAAAAATGGGATGCAAACACCACCTTGGAACAAAACATACCCAAAAACCAATTACATAAGAATGTTCCTCTCACATTCCATCATGATCCATCATCATCATTTTTTTACTCAACACCTCAAACACATCTTCTCACAAATTCGCAAGAGGGAGGAGATATATTTGGACCTGGGGGTATTTTCGGCACCACAACATTTTCACAACTCACACCCCTTACATTTCTGCCACTTCCACCATTTCCATCATCATCTGAACCACTCCTTGGCTTAGGGATTCCCCCTTTATCAAGTATCGATCAAAACAACATCCCAAATATCAACCAAAGCATTATGTCAAACACTCAAAAAATTTCATCGACATCACAGCAATAGACGACAAACACACAAGAAATTGCAACATCATCAAACACCCCCATAACATCACAAAAGCATGGTCTCTCAAGGGCCAATCACATCAATGGTGCCACTTATTACTCAAACCACCACACCAACAACACCATCCACCAATCAAATAATCAACACGACATCACCATTCACCACCACCACAAATGCTATTCTGAATCCACCTTCATCCTCACCACCACCAACTTCCACCACATCAAGCGAATACAATGCAGCATTGCAAGCTGCTTTCCAAAGAAGACACCAACAAGTTAAAAAACAAAAGGTTGTACAACTAGCTACTCAACAAGCTACTCAAGCTACCCAAGCTGCACAAGCTGCATTACAAGCGCAACAATCCGTACAAGCCCAAGCTTTACTGCAACAACAAGAAGAAGCCGCACAAGCATTGCAAGCACAAAAGGAAGCTCAAGCACTACTCCTATTGCAACAACAAGCAGTGCAAGCACATGCCCCAAAAGTGTATGCTCAAGAGCAAGCTCAATATCAGGCACAACAAGCCGAATATCAAGCACAACACCTTACACAAAGACTAGCAGCGCAATTACAAGCATATCGGCAAGCAATAAAGCAATATCAAGAACAACAAGAAGTAGTAGCATTGGCAGGCCAACAATAAGCATTTTTGGAACAACAACAAGCACAAAAACAAGCGCAAAAGCAAGCACAAACCTTAGGACAACAACAACAAGATCAACAACAAGCGTTGTTCATACAAAAGCAAGTAGAAGCCTACCTCGCTCAGCAGAACATATAGTTACCATCAAACAACACACCAACCAACCCACCCATCCAACCCATGATTCAAACACCCCAAAAAACTTTCATCCCACCCCCTAATCTGCAAAATGATGTGACGACACAAATCAGGTTGCTTTCACAACAAATGATCGATCTGCAATCCGAGCAAACAATGAAAACACCAAGCAACTTGTGTTCCTATCCATTTGATAGGAGCCTAGAGATGAAACCATTCCCCAAGGGATTTGAAATCCCCAAATTTGACAAATATTGAGGGACGAGAAACCTTGAAGATCACATTAGGGAATTCCAGGTTCATTGCATTGAGGTCGTATATGACGATACTTATCTGATGCGACTATTCCCTAAGAGTTTGGCAGGCCACGCTATGGAATGGTTCTCTCGCTTACCTTCAGGCATTAGAACATTTAAAGAAATTATAGATGCATTCATTAAGAACTACATATGCAACATTGCAATGGATGTTAGTCTAGAAGAACTTTTAGCTCTGAAACAAGGAAAGGGTGAATCTTTCGCTTCATTCCTACAATGATGGCATTCCAAGGCCAATCGGAGCAAGTGGAACATGCCAGAAGAGCAAGTTTGCACCATCATAGCCAACCTTGAAGGCCGCTTGGCATTTCATCTCAAGGATCAGGGCATCACCACATATGATCAATTGATCCCCAAGGCACTTAGCATTGAACAAGCCCTCATGACTCAACTCGCAGAATCAACATCATATCATGAACAATAAAACAACTACCCACCATCCAATTACAATGATAAACCTCGCACATGGGCAAGGAACAAAAAAATTACTAATGATGGTGTTGTCGATGCCAAGGTGGTCATTAGTGGTCCTCGCCAAAATACACCCACACCACAACTCCAAACACACCAAACAATCATCACATAACACACCAACCGCACAACAACCCGACAATCAATAATCTCAATGAGAAAAGAGGACCACCCAAATGCAAGAGTTATCCCAAGCGAAAATACACCACTTTGGGGGAACCACTTGAGGACATAATGAAAAAGTTGATAGATGAAAAACTCATCCAGCCTCCTACATTTGAGAATTACCAAGGACCAGATGTCAAACCTCCTTGGTATAATGAAAATCAACTTTGTGAATTTCATAAAATCAAAGGCCATAACACAAACAGTTGCATGAGACAGGAAAACATCATCCAAGATCTCATCGATAAAAGAATCATAAATGTGGAACAACCTACAGGAAATCAAGATCTTAAGATATACACGAATCCGATGCCGAATCATGGCAATAAAGGGAATAACAAAGATAAAGGGAAATGCACCCACTCAAATGTAAATCATGTGTATGAAACAGTCGTCACCTCCCTAGATGAAAATTTCATGGTCATCACCATCAAGGGCGCCTATGTCAAAGATTGTGGAGTCACCACAAGAGGTAGCAAAGTAACCATCGTAGGATCATCCCAGCCAAACAAAGCCCCTGCATCTAGATCCGTTCCAAATGGCTACAATGTCCTAGATCAACTCAAGAGAATGCCAGCACAAATCTCCATCATGGAGTTGCTAAAAATCTCCATCATGGAGTTGCTAAATATCATTGCGCCTAATCTTCTTACATTCTTATAACATTCTCTTACATCATGATAGCAAAAGAAGATCAACATAAGATGGCTTTCACTTGTCCATGGGCAACTTACTGCTGGAACATGATGCCATTCGTCCTAAAGAACGTAAGAGCAACATATCAAAGGGACATGACATTGATATTCCATGAAATGATTCATAAAATGGTTGTGTTGAAGACTATGTTGATGAAATTCTAGCTAAGTCAAGAAAAAGAAAAGATCACATAGCAACCCTACGTGCCATCTTCGATAGACTGGTGGAATACAAAGTCAGACAAAATCCCAAGAAGTGCGTCTTCGGTGTACAATCAAGTAAATTGCTAGGATACATAGTGTCCATGAGGGGTATCTAGGTGGATCCAACAAAAGTAAAAGAAATCCTCGAGATGGAAGCACCAAAGACATTAAAACAATTGAGAGGCCTCCAAGGTAGGCTCTAATCCATTAGAAGGTTCATAGCACAACTAGCGGATAAACACAACCCATATTCTCACCTACTCCACAAGGGGGTAGCATACAAATGGGATACAAAGTGCAAATAGGAATTTAACAAAATCAAGGAATATCTACTAACACCACTAGTCTCAATGCCACCCATCCCAAGAAATCCATTGATCTTATACGTATTAGCAATAGTAGCAGCCCTTGGAGCTCTCCTAGCTCAGCATGATGAAAACGGAACGAAAAGGGCTATCTACTATATCAGTAGAACAATGGTCAGGCATGAGCTAAACTACTCATTCATCGAGAAAGCATGCCTCGCAGTAGTGTTTGTATCACAAAAATTCAGACATTACATGTTTGCACACAAGATAAAGCTCATCGCCAAAATTGACCCCCTCAAGTATCTATTATCAAAGGCAATGCTCACAAGAAGAATGGAAAAATGGGTGATGATACTGTCAAAGTATGACATCGAGTATGTAGATTAGAAAGAAATTAAGGGCCACATTATTGCAGATCAACTGGTAGAAGCACCTATTTATTATGAGAATCCTCTTGTCTCAAAGTTTCCAGATGAATCTATTTTCTGCCTGAATGTAGCTGACCACTAGAAACTATACTTTGATGGTTCATACACACAACATGGATCAGGAGCTGGTGTCTTCTTCATCACCCCACAAGAGGATTGCATACCAAGGTCTTATAAACTGGCATTTCCTTGCACTAATAATATTGCTGAATATGAGGCCTTAACTATAGGTCTCAGAATAGTAGTGCAATGGAACATCATAGCTCTCAAAGTGTATGGAGACTCCCAATTGATCATAAATCAAGTCAATGATGAATATCAGACCAAGGATGACAAGCTCACTCCATACAAGAAATTGGTGGAGACTCTAAAGGAATGCTTCATCGAAATCACATTTGAGCAAATTCCTAGAGCCAACAACAGAGCAGCAGATGCCATGACAACAATTGGGTCCCTACTGGACATCCCCAACAATGTTCCAAAATATGAATTTCTGATAGAGCAACTTCTCATTCCTACATTTGAGGTACCTGTTGGCACTCTCAAATTTTGCAAATTTGAGATGCCTATTTCAAAATTTTGCCTCTACACTTTCAGAAGTGCACTTGATGAATATGCCTAAATGACCTATTTTGGAGGGTCATATTTTGGAGCTCGTTGATTTCCAAGAAAAATCCCTTTGCGGACACACTCATGTGTCCTATGTGAACCTGCATGTCAGTTTTTAGCTTCTCATGATGAGTTTTGATTAGGTTTCGAAAAGTGAAGCTGGAGGATTTTTGCACTGTTCTGTAGTTTGCAAATGTTCAGTTTTACAATGTAGCTTCCCGTTTGAGCTTGGATTTTGCAACTAGTTGATCATCATTCCAAAAAAATTGTTTCTCTATATTCTCCATGCTTAGATGAGCTCATAAGTCAATTTTCAAAGCTTCACGAGTTGATTTGCTATTTTTAGTAGATTGAAACCAAATGGAATTTCTTTAGTTTTACATTGAATCCTTTTTGAGAGGCCAACTTCGAGCATCAGTAACTTTTGATGGGTGATGTTTCAAGCCAAGCCCTCTTGCACACGTGCTCAATGTACCAAAGTGATCCACTATGTCCAGTGGCAGTGCACTAGGAGTTGATTTGATATTTAGCAATGAGGTGATCTCTTGAGTTTTAACTGGTTCTGAACAGCTACATTTGCAGAAAGGTCCAAGAGGGCAAGTTTTCCAGTTAATAACTTTTGCCTCATGATTGATTCCTCTGATCCACCTTTTGCATTGCATTCTTGGACTAAATTTCTACATTCTTACAAGTTTTTATTGCTCAAGGAGTTCATTTGCCTAGTTTGCAAAGTAGATTCCAAAGCCAACTTGTGAAGTTTTGCACATTTTTCAACATGTCATAAATTTTTTTTTAATGGCGACCCAGTTCATATTTTCAATTTCTAATGCATTCAAAAGCTGTCTAAAGTCAATTCAAGCCAAAAACATATTTGAAAATGAAAATTTTTAGCCGGGCCCACATGGGGACCCGACACACTTTGCATAAGTGAAAGTGAAAATATTGCATGGAGTTACTCATCTTTGTAGTCCCTCGAATTACACCAATGTGGCATTGCAAATAACCATCAGATTGTGATATTCCTCGCTAAGGTTAGGGAAATATGACGGTGTGGAAGGGAATGTGATAGAGGGTAGTGTCTCACTTGTTTCCCTATGAAACAGAGTCATAGTACTATTCAAATTTGGTAGGTCACTTAAACAGCTGAAATATTTTTGAAAGCATGTGAAGAAATTGGTGTTATACCAATAGAACACATTGATTATGTGAGACACAAATATGATTTGTTCTGGTGTACATCAAATTATCATTATGATAATGTTGCCTGATAGTGCTTTAGTGTATGAAGGTAATGACTCATTTCTAAAATGAGGGAATGTAGTTAATGCAAAGAATGGATGGACTCAAGAATGGCACAATTTCAATACGCAACTTCATTGCAAGGCACAAGGAAATGCAAGTGCCCCTATGTATTCATAGACTGCGAAGGGCAAGGGAGCTTTGAGAGGGCAGAGTAAGAAGATATGATGTTCTCTGTCCTTAATGCAGCCAATGGTGTCAAATAATGTAACAAACACAAGGATTTGTAGTGGTGTTCTGTAGTAGTAAGATGAATGCTATAGGGGACACACTCCATAATGGATTATTGAGGAGAGTCTTAGCAACATTCAAGCAAATTATTTTGGCTGGGGCGCTATATCTTCCAGGATGTGCACAAAAGAATCATGAAAATATCAATCAAATGCAATAAAAGTGGAGGAATGCCACTGGTTGTATTGGGCACATGATATGATTGACAGAGTGGTGGTGCACAAAACGCACTAAAGTGAATGATGAAAATGCCTTGCACTTTTTAATGGAAGCAACACAAATGAGATCACACGTAGCTGTTAAATTAGGTGCAATCATTATAAAGTATTCATCAAATGATTTTGTGAGAGGACTTTGGAATGCCCAAGCAATGCTAAGGAGGCCTCCATAGCCAGAACTGAGAATGCACGACAAAGGAATTAGGTCAACAAACAAGCTAGAATAAGATCCAATGGCAGATTATCAAAGAATGCAAATGGAACAATATCTCCACTGTTCCCCACCATTTCGTGATCTCAAGATACAAGCAGGATAAAATCCGTGAAATCACGGGCTTGTGATGCATGGTAGGAGTGGGCCCAGGAATAGTCTTCATCAGGTAGTTGTCTTTTCATGGGTAAAATATAAATGGGGCTCGATAGTTTTAATTTCCCGCACAAGCAGAACATTTAAAATCAGGTGTATTTTTTCCTGTAAAAAAGTAAATGAGGTGGGCCCGACAACATAAATGCATGACAAGCATTTAAAATAATTTTGAAGACCCTGATCGAATATTGAGGGTTATTATATTGGGAGAACATTTAAAAGTTAAATTTTTTGTCCACATAATGCTAAATGTGAAATTATTTTAAAATGTTGATTGGGTAAAGATTTATTGCTGGGAAATAAGTGAAAGGGGGCACGGGTAAATTTTAATTTGCCCAAGTTATAAAGTGAATTGTTTTTAACATTCACTTTGTAACTAAATATCATGTGCTGGAGAGTATATCAGATGAAATAAATGATACAACTAAGGTGTTATTGATTTGATAAATATTTCATTTTGAAATATTTAAGGGAGGGTTTTTTCAATGTGAAAAGTATTCCCAACTGAGGAATAAATGTAAACAGGATGCAAGACATTTTTTGCTGGACAATAAAGTGATGACTAAAAGCCAAATATTAGAGTTAAATACTTTAATGTATGAGAGAAAATATTGTTCAGCATTGCAGAAAAGAGCTGAGACATATTTTTTCACGGAGTAGAGGTATTTTCTAGCTGCAGGTAAAATTGAGAATTCCATCACATGGGAAAATTTTCTGTTGCAGGACAACTAACAGCAAAGGGAAAATGAAGAGGAAAATCCAGTTACAGAGAGATGAGAGGTTTTGAGCAGCTTGTTGATCGACAGTGGATTGAGTTTCTGGATGGCATCTACAGATCAAATTGATCTTAGGGCTACTTCTGTTTTCTCTTTTATTCTTTTCTTCTCTCATTGAAAAAAAAGAGGAAGAGGCTGGGATTCCAATTTCTGAAAGCTCTGCAAGTCAGGTAGAAGCTCTGGGTAGAACTGTCTAGCTGGGAGGAATGTAATTGAGTCATAAATCTGAAGGTGTCTGTTATGAATTGTGTTCTCATGTTTATATTTAGCTAATAATTGTCTCCATTCCTGAGATGTATTACTCTTTTTGATTCAATAAGAAGGTTATATGAGTCTTTTCATGCACATTTTCTACATTAGAGTGATATATGTTGTTGCCTTCTATTATGAGAATAATGTAATTGCTTTAATGAAGCACAAGGTGTATTTATTATTGCCTTTTGTTCATAGGATAGTGTAATTGCTTCAACATATGTGACATGAATAATATGTTTTAGATGGGTTTATAAGAAGGGTTATCAGATAAAACTTCAATGATCTGGTTATCATAATGTGATAACATTTGTAAGGATCTTCATAACATTTTCAACACTGTAAGATGAATGCTGGTTATATGACTCCATAGCCCATTTTCTGGCACTGATCAAGTATTATACTTTTGTTGTTTTCAGCTGGGTCCCCAATATTCAAATTTCAAAACCATTTTAAATCCCTGTGTTGTAATGTTGTGGTTATCTCATGCTCCAAGTAGTTGATATTACTGATGAAAATCCAATTCTATTCAATATTATCCTATTATGTTGAGCTATTAAATGAGATTATATGTTAAGCAATATTATGTTATGTAAGCGTTTTAGCTTGTTGATATTGCTAAAGGGATCACACTCTCAGGTCTTATAGAGCTCAAAGTGTAGGAGGTTATTATTAAAATCCTCGTCAGTTGGTCCAGGTCCTCTAAGCTTCCCTTAATTGGAATTGGAAATTCCATAGGTAGATTAGGAGACAAACCTGGTTAACAGCATAAAAAATAACCAACAAAATGGCGACTCTACTAGGGACATGCACTCAGAAGTCTAGTTGCAGATTGTCTTATCAATGAATCATTTGTATAGAGTCATATTCTTGTTTGCCATTTTGAATTTAGTTCAAATCTTGAAGGATCTTAAGCCTGGAGAAAGATAATTGTTGCAGTGAACCTGATTAATTTCAAGATCTGTGGTGCTCTGCTGGTGAAAGGAACTCAGAAATAAATTTACATGTGAAAGAACTTCCTGCTGTTTGAAGTTTAGTCCTCTAGAAGAAGAGGTGGCGACTTTGTCAAAAGAACCTGTTGAAGATTTAAAGAATACAGTTCTAGATCTACAATATTTCCATGTATTCTTCGTGTATTTGAACATCTTAGAGAGAAACTTTGGCTCCCTTATTTAGTGAAATTAAGCACTACAATCAAGGGAGGTTGAATATTGTAATTGAGTAGTTGTAGAGGGAATATTTTTCATTTGCAAAATGTATGGTTGTTTTAATTCTCCCTCTACAAGATATAGTATCATGCCTAGGACACAAGCTTGTCCTCATAGGAAGGTGTTCGAAAATAAAAGATACAACCCTTTAGATTTTGGTAAAATCCAAGGTTACCCACATTCTATCCCAAGAGGAATTAATGAACATTTTCCTAAGTTTAGAGATGATCTTGAAGAATCAGCATCAAGACATGTACAGTATTTCATTGATTTGATGGAAGATTTTCAAATTGAAGAAGAAGATGCTATCATGAAATTTTTTGTAAGAACTTTAGAAGGTATGGCTGAAGGTTGGTTTACTTGCTTACCAATGCATTCCATAGATTCATGGAATGAGCTCAGAACATGTTTCCTTGATACTTTTCAAGATGAGTCTGTAGTGACTAATGAATGCTTGTCTGAAGATAGAAGTCTGTGTACTCAAGAAGAATTTGAAGAGGAAATTGCAAACAAGGTTGAGCCTGAATCATGTATTGATGCACTATGTGAGATAGAAATATTGGAAAGACCTGATGAATCATTTTGCATTGATTTGTTCTGTGAAAATTATAAGCCAGGTCTGAGTACCATGCCAGTTCACTTGAAGCTCCCTAGCCTTGGATGCTTATATCTATGGCTTTCAATAATTGAGGAAATGATAGATAAATGTGGAAGTCATCTCTTAGCTCAATTATGTGATGGTACTTTTTCAAGATTTAGTCCAATGAATGCAGATGGTATAGTAGAAGACAAGAATGATAGTGCACTATGCAATGATAAGGATGTTGTTTTTGAAGAACCTACAAAAGAAATATTTCTAGAGAAATATTGCAGCCATGATGTTCATGAAGAGATAAATGAAACATGTGAAGTGTTTTCCATTTGCTTTGAAAACACAAAAATAGAAAGCAAATTTTCTATAGCAAATAAAGGTTGCAATGATGCAAGTGAATCTGATTTTCCTTCAAATTATGAACCGGCTGATCGTGATGATGATAATGTGCATGAAGACAAATAGTTACTTGATAGCAATGATGTAATGTATGATGATTATGAAAATGAGCATGCTGATGCAAATTTAGAGATATGTTTTGATGAGTTTGAAGAAACAAATGACAATGAGGATTGTGCATCTGATGAGCCAAGTTTTGAAAACTTTGATGCAGATTTAAACAAGTCTTTGTTTGGTGACTTGAATGAGCCTAGCCATGAGTTTTTTCATGTGGATGTAGAGGTTGATTTCAATGAGAAATCAGATTGTCTTTCTGAACTAGAATTGCTTGTTGAGCAAGCTTGTGATATTGAAAAGGTTGATACCTTATGTTCAGAAGATGACAATATGACAATAAATGATGATGAGTTAGAAATCTCTGATGACTCTCAATATCAGCATGATGAATGGCAAGTACAAAGTGTGCTAATGCATGAGTGTATCTCTTTGAGTACACTTGAAAATAGTTTGCATGATGAGCCAACTTTTCTGGCAAGTTCTTGTGATAGTTTACATTTTGATATGCAAATTAATGATCAGATTGAGCATAACAGTTCTAGCCATGTAGCAGATTGTAAGTGCTATTTTTGTTAGTTGGAAGGAGTTTTTATAAAATGTGACAATGTGCAAGATACCGAGGAAGGTCGTTTTCAGCCTAAGAATGATTTGTATGATGAATTTGATAAGTTCTTGCCAAATAACTATCAACATTTTGAAAGTATGTCTGACTTTCAAATGCACAGTGACTATGAACATGTTGATTATGTTGTATATGATGGCCTATTAGGAGGTACTAGCATGTTCAATTAGGTAGATGGTTGTGATCAGACTATGCTTTCGTATGGTCTTGATCCCCATTTTCCCATATTGCCACTTGATACAAAAATAGAGAATGAAGAGAGTGGAAATAATGTGGCCTATTTTATTTGGTTGCCAATTGATCACTCACCATTGCTATGCCAAAAAGCATGAAAAAGAAAAAAAAATGCAAAATTTAAAAAATTAGCAATGGTTTTAGTCTTATGGCAACATTTCACAAAAAAATAGAACTAGTATATTTAAGAAATATTGCTCTCTTCTTCAACCTACACATGCCACCCCTATGTTGCCATACCTCCACCTTCACTCATCTCACTTCTTAGTCCACCACTCCAACCCTCAAACCACCCTTACTTTCTAGCTCCTAGTCAACTAAACCCCTTGTACCTAACAAAGGTCACCCATGCAGCTAGGGGAAAAACGTTTTTATCCCCTAGCCTACATTGAATGCCAAATTGAGAAAGTTTCATGGAATTGGGTATAAATTTTTCCTTAGTTATTTATATTTTATAAACAAACCACCATTGAAATGTTGGTTTTGAGCCTGCTCTAGTGTTGCAAATTTTTTGTTCATATTTTTCTCCAAGAATAGTTTATATGATATTGAAGTTAGATCTTCTTGTTTGCACTTCTAAGGTCATAATCTAGGTATTCAAACTCCCCTTTTTGCATACTAATAGGCATTTAAAATTTTATTTAGTGCTCTAAATATATCTATAGTCCATTTTTCTAGATAATTCACTAGGTACACAAAGGTTAATCTAATGTAATTTTCCTTTTCTCAAGATTTTCTACTCTCAAAGTTGCATTAGGGTTTGTTTTTTCTTGTTGTGTGGGGGTATATTATTTACTTTCAATATTTATGTACATCGAAGAACAATAACCTTTTCCCATACACTTTTTTGAAAACTATAAACACCATGGTGGATACCTCTATAGTTGAATTTCTTACAATACACACTATCATATTTGGAAAGATAATATGACCATATTTCTCATGTATAAGGGTTTATAGTCCACATTGGAAGAAGTAAAACAAACATTGACTCATTAATTTGAGATGATTCAACACAAGAACTAGATGAATGAGGCTATGGGATTGATTTCATTACAAGTTTTAAATAGTCTCTTTATTTTAAATTGAGTATTGCACTTGTCTAAGGGATATGCGGGAGAAGTTGAAATACCATTTTGGTACCATTAATGAGTTTGAAGCACATCAAAGTATGGAAGAATTAACTTCACTTTACCTGATTCATTCCCCTTCATTAAGGAATTCTTGATGAGGTTTGAGCCACTTAGAACACTCTTGCATGGTTATGGGAATAAAAAAATAGACAAAGAATTTGTTTTCCTCATAGTATCTAAGCCTAGACAACAATTCAAAGTCTTCTCTTCTACTTTCTACTCTTCTATGGATGTGTTGAGAAATGATTTTACCATGCCATGTTTTGAGGTTTTTTGTAAGCATTTGACTCATGAATAGGAAAATTTGACTCAATTTGACTCTCTTTCTAGTTAAAAAAAATAAATCATTGGTAGCACAAACATCCTAAGGGAATGAAAAGAAGAAACAAATTCCCAAGAGAAATACTTCATTAGGTAGTGAGTGTTCCTCCAATAAATCTTATAATTCAAAATAGAAACCTCAAACAACTCCCCATAATGATAAATATTCTAAATGTGGTGAGTCTTCCTCCAAGACAAAGAAGAAATTAGGTGAACCTTTTCTTTTTATGGTAGAGAAGGACATCTAGTCACTAGATTGAAGAGATTAGAGGCATTAAAAGAATCCATGCAACAACATAATATCTCAGCTCTTAAGTCTACTTCCTCATATATAGGTAAATCTCATGCTCTTTTTCCACAAGCCTTACCTTTTGCATCGAATTGGACACTTAATTCTTGAATGATACATCACATGACTTATTCTAAGGATTTGGTCTTACCCCTTCCAAAGTGTAGCACTACATAGATTGTAGTAGGAGATACTACATAGCTTTCAATTTTGGGCTTAGGTATTGTTCCACATGAGGGTGATTTTCTTCAAGATGGTCTTCTTATTCCTAATATTTCCATAACCATTTTTCAGTGTATCAAATTTTCCAATTTGGCATTTGTAGGATAGTTGAATTTTCCCCAAATGATGTATTTATTCATGACCTTCATCATCTTGATATTGTTGTGGCTATTGGGAGTGTTTATTATTTCTCTCATTTGTAGAAATTTGATCATTTTTAGAGTTTGGCTAGTTCAAGTTCATATTTCATAGCACATGAAGACACTTTTAGTATACATTAGCATGAAAATTTAGGTCAAGTGAATTACAAATATCTCTAGTAGATGAGTACATATCAATTAGTGTTAGGGATCCAAGATAATATTTCATGTATCAATGGTGTTTTTCAAGATTATGACCCTGGTAAACATTGCTAGGATTATTTTCATATGGGTAGAGCCACACATGCTAAGGAACCCTTAGAGTTGGTACATAGTGACACCACTGTTGAAAGAATGAAAAGTTTTTCATTGATGATGCTATTGGAAACATGAGCATTACAATGTTGTCATTAACGTCAACATTGTATTCAAATATGAAGATCATGATGTGAATCACTATGGTTGGATTTAAAAAGTTGTGAATGTTTTTGGAAGAATTTTTTTTTCTTTAGAAGTGATTTGATCTAGAAAAGTTGGTTGTAATGGGAAATTGACTGTGTCAATTTTGTTGATTCACTATGACACTGCTTTAGTTTTTAGGTCTAAATTAGTCTAAAAATGAAGGTTTTCCTCTATGCCTCTAATATTATTTTGCTAGATGTTAGATGTATCTAATTCGAAGATTTCATCATGTGTTGACAAGTTGATCAAAAGATGTGGGTAATAGAAGTTGCTCTAGCAAATTAAATTTATTCTCTATATAATACATTTGTGTGGGAGAGTTTTCACTTCTCTAAGGATAAGTTTTTGGCTTTACATATTTAAGGACATATTTATAGATGGCATTTATATAGGAATTTCAGTTAGTAGTGAGTTTTAAGGTTTAGGTGTTGAGATGTGGAAACACAGTTGTAGGCTTTTCTTCTTAAGTCTTATGTCATGCCGAATTAATACATTTGATGTTGTGTGAAGGCTAAATAAGTGTTGTATTATGTGGGATATAATATAGGTTCATGCCAACCTATTTTAAGTTGTTTTGATTTTTGAATCTTGGCGTGAGATATGTATGAAAATTTTGGAGCTAGCAAGTTATGTTTTGAATACTACATCTAATTAGGCTGACCTAATTGATGTGTATATATATTAAATATTTTTAGTTAGATGAAGACATATGATGTGTGATGCAAGGATTATACATGCAAATATTATCAGAGCAGTGTGAATTTAAGTTGTGAGTGTTGAGTAGAGGATTGAATTGATGCAAATGCAAAGAGAACTAGTGTTAGATCTAAATAAAAGAAAATGTGTAAAATAAGTTTATTAAGCTTCATTGGAAATATATTTCATGCATATGATAGATGCAATTGTAACAGTTCAAAATAGGTTGTGGGCCACAATCTCTCTTCTATCATTTTGTTTGTGGGTAGTGAGTCCACTTGGACAGTGAGTCTGGATGTAGTCATCCCTTCTGTAAATATACTATAATCAATTATAATATATTGTGAACTAATCCTCACCATGGCTTTTCCCATTTTTTATTTTTAGCATAAAAATCTTGGTGTTTATGTGCTATGTGGTGTTGTTGATGTTTCATGCTTTCTTTCTTTATTATAATTTAATATGATTTTGTGATTGGATTTTTAATGTTTGAATGGTTTAAGAGAATTTTGATTCATCCCCCGCTCTCAGTATTTTCAGTGTTCAACAATTGGTATTAGAGATTAGTTCTTGGGAAGGAGCATAATCACTTAAGGAAGGTCTTGGAGGTTTAACACATGGCTGATAGGAAATTTCCTGCTCCTTTGGAAGAGATTCCTACTATCGGAATCATGGAAGAAGATTGCATGCTTGACAAAGATGGAGAAATCAAAGTTTCCCTTGAAGATCTTGTAAAGACTAAAAATAGATATTTGAAAGAAAATATCAAAGAAGAAAATGAATGCATTAGAAAATTGAGAGAGAATATCAAGAAGCTTAGAGAAATGCATAAGGAAGTCAATGAGAAATTGAAGCAAGAAAATGAATCCATCTCTAGTATAAAAGTGTAAGATGAAGAAAAGGAAATAATTGAATAATTCTTGAATGCAATGGTGAAAAGAAAATCAAAAGAATGTACAAGGCTTGAACAAGAAGTTGTGAATCTAAGATTAGATTTGGAGAAATCAAGGAGTTATGAATAAAAATTCAAGATGAGTGCTTCAAATATTGATGAAATGATTGCAAATTAGAAAGGCTCTAAAGTAAAAGAAGGTTTAGTATTTGGAAAGAGTGAAAGTTGAAATGCAATAAAGAAGATCAATGAACCAAAGAAGACTAGAGATGAGAAGAACAAAGGTAAGCAGATCCATAATCAAAGAAGACCACCAATTAGATAACCAAATGCACAATGGTACCCATCTTTTAGTGGTTCTTGTTATCCTTGCAATAGATTTGGATATAAGGGAATAAAATGCAGAAGTAGAATGAATCAAAATTTCCCATCCTTCATTGGTCACTATTTTACATGCAAGAAATTTGGTCATAGATCTAGAGAATGCAAAATTCAAATGATGAATGGCTATAACAATTTTAAAATGATTTAATATTTCAAAGGCTATTGTTATACATGCTATGGATTTGGGCATAAAGCTAATCAATGTAGATCTAGAATGAATGGAAGGAATATTGGCCAGAAGAATGTCATGTGTTATAATTGCTATAGATTTGGACACACTGCTATTTTTTGCAAAAGTAGAAACATGAGGAAGGAAAATATAGTAAAGAAGAATGAACCAATAAAAAGGTTGATTTGGGAGAAAAAAAAAAGGAAATGGAATATATTTGGGGAAATAAGGAAGAGAAATAAGTCGAGTTGTACCATCCTCTGATGCAGATGTTTCCTCAATAAACTATGTTAAGATCTTTGGCTCAGGGGGAGCTTTAATGAGAATCTTTGTCCCCTACAAAAGAATAGGTGTTGATGCAAACCAAAAGGATATGCATTGGAGATAAACATGCTTAATATATTAGTAAATACTACAGAATAAAATATGATGATGCAGAAGTTTGTGGAGGTTCAAAATTTGTTTGTGCATATGAATAAAGGATTTCCAGCTTTATTGGTTGAAATATTTAATGCAAAATTATGTCAAATAGAAGGATTATAAGATATTTCACTAAGGAAAGTTCATTCACAAAAAAAATTGAGAAGTAGAGCCATGAAGGTGTGAACTCGAAGTGAAGAAGGCGATTTGAAATTTAGTGTATTGAAACCCTAGTTCGACAAAAAAGGAAAAAGGTATTTACAAATCTTGTTTACCCTAGTTTTCAAAAATACTTGTTTAAAAGTAGTTTGAATATATTTTACAATGACTACTTTAAGGGTTATATAAGTAATTGAGAAACCACAACCAAAAGTCAAGAAATATTCTATGAAATCTTTTGAAGATGACTTGTTAGGAACCTTTTCACATGTTTCTTATGGGGTTTTTTTGAGTGAGGATATTATGATCTATATTCATGGAAAAATGGAAGAATTTGATCAAGGAAATAGAAAGGAAAGTATTGAACACTACAAAAGATACAATTCTACTCTATCAAAGTAGAACAAGAAGGAAAGTGAAGCAATACCACCTCCACCCAAAGGATCTCAAGGCCAATGAAGGGATAATACAAGACAACAAGTTTGGTAAAGTCGACAAGACCGTAGCAGTGATGAAGAAAGGTCTCACAAGACTTTAAAATTGTAGCTTTTGTGGTAGCAAAAATCATTCTCAATGGAGTTTATGGAGCAACCAAACTACTCTAATGCTCAATGGATGCAACAAAAATGAAGTGAATTGCTAGAACTATGAAGAAGATCGAATGAGTGTATAGAAGATGAAGTGATAGTGAAATGGATGCATTTGGAGACAAAAATGAGAGTGAAAGAGTCATTTTCGGGTCAGTTGGTCAAAATAGAGGCATTACAATTTGTCCCAAATGAGGAGTGTAATGTTCCTATAGAATCTAGAGGCACAAATCTGTCAGGGACGACTGTGCATCATGCAACAATTTGCTCACCACACTCACATCCCCGATAAATATATTCCCCCACCAAAACAAAAAATAGGAACCAAGTGGATGCATTTTAGATGGGTGGTGTGGAATTTCACCTTTGGGTTTGATTTTCTAAAGTGAGGGGATGCAAAAGGGGAATTTACACAAGGGGTACAAATTCACTGCTATACACCTAGAGATGTCAATCGAATGATAGAATCAAAGAGAGAGATTTGCTAAAGGTTGCCTAGGTTATTATAAGAGACTAAAAGGGGTTCACCACATGCTAGGGCTTGGAAAAACTACCAACATGCAAGACCTAATTATGAAACTTAATGATATGCAATACTATAATAAATGACTTAGAAATGAATGTTAAATAGAACAACAAACTGAGAAGTCAAAGAAGTGCACCTAGAAACTTGTATTACATTGAATGAAGACCTGAAATGATAGACATACTAAATTTAATGCACATTGGGACTCATACGCCAAGTTGGGAAATTTAGTCCCAGATTAGGGTTTCTAGGTAGGAATAAAAATCTTGTAGTGTCATGTCTGGAACTCTTGAGATCTAGAAAAGTCACTATACTGGGACTCATACACCAAGAGTGGCGTTTCATTCCTGCTAAGCTTTTTCAAAGGATCAAGACTTGAATCTACTCTTCAATCTCTCCTCTATCTTCTCAACCTGATTATTAGATATTAATTGATAAATTATTCTTTATAGGTATCCTTTTACGGTCTTGTAAACAAGGAAACAAATTTGATAACTTTTCTCCAATATTTCTCCTTAGAGGATCTTCAAACTAGATCTACAAATCACACACGAAAGTGAGGGAAAAATGTTGTTTTGTTAGTGGAAAAGGGTTTTCCTTGGTCAAACTCTGCTTTGGTAATCAAACCTTTCAATGAAACAAAATAGAAAGGATGAATGATGAATGGAAAAAATTATGTGTTGCAACTCACCAAACATGAATGTGTAGGATCATGATGGGCCAAAAAGTGGCAATATGATGGCTATGTGGCTGGCGACTTTTTTTTACCCAAAACTGATGAAACAAAAATGGTTTTAAAAGGAGATTCACAACTTTCCACCAATATAAATTATGCTTTACTTTGAATTTAATAAATAATTATTATTCATTTTCTATTTGAATTATGACTAAAGTCCCGATTGATAGGCTAATTGAAAAACATCTATAGCTTTCATATGGTATCCGAATTTGAAAAATGTGTCACATTCTATGTTTTGCATACTACAGGATTTAAAAAAAATGAATTTCATGAATATTTCACCAAGTTAAGGTGGTCAGACATATGAGTTTTTTATATTTTAAAAAAATTTAATAAAAAAATCATAATTAATTATTTACTTCGAAAAAAATTGAAAACAAATATTCATCACATTGGGACATGAGTCCTCTACTTATATCTAAAATATTATAAAAAAATGTTATCATTTTATTGTGGTTAGGGTGGTCAGATAGACACCTACTTCTTATTTTTTCCCTAAAATTTAAGTACTATTGCATTGAAATTTCAAATTTTCACCAAATAGATTTTTTTTAAAGGAAAACCTAGTAGTTTAGAAACTAGATTCAATTTGCTACATATTCTATTCTTACATATTTTTGAAATAATATAGATAACTTATTCAAAATTTTACGTCAAGTTGCCAAACTTTAATTTTTCTGAATGTTTTGCCACTTAAGGGCCTATTTTTTCCATGATGATCTTACACATACCCAAACCCTAAGGAAAAAGTGTTGCAAACATTTGTGAATTTGCTCTAATGGATGTAGATCTTGACTATTTCTTGAATGATATGGATCTTGAATTGAATGCTTGTTTGAATCATAAAACCCTACATCATAAATGTTAGCTCTAAAACAAATGTGATGCATGATAACTTTGACATCATGCTTGATACTTGAATTATGCTCCAAAACACTTGATAATCGAGTCTTGAAGGCTCTTGAATGCTCTTGTAAACTCTTGAAATCTCTTGTGAACTCAAATTTACTATAAAATCATGAATACTCAAGTTGGTAGGAGAAAATATGTGAAATAACTTTGTATTTATACTTGTTTATGCCTAACTCCTTGAAATTACAACACTAGAATACAACATTAGATCTAGGAAAATAAAATATTTCCAACAATTTGAATTTATTTGGGGTCTAAGCTAGGTGGGGATCATATGCCATTTGTGGTGTACGATACCCATTGGGCCAAGCTTGGGACACATTTTTCAAGAAATGATTAGTTTAGTGTGAAATCTAGATTGGGGCCCCGAAACCTTCGTGGGACCCATATGCCCAAGGTGGCATATAAGTTCTAGATCACTAAATCTAGGTTATACAATCCAAAAACTCATCAATTATGTTTGGATGTTGATTTATGTCAGGATTAATCTCAAAAAGATGCATTAATTAAGGCTTGTGGATGAAAAATAAGGACAATTAAGGCATAAAGAAGCCCCATAATTAATAAAAACCTATATTAGTGTGAAAGTGTAAAGGTACACTTTACAACACCCTAAATAAGGGATAATTAGATCCACCTAGTTTAAAAGGGCCCAATACCTAATGTGAATGTGTTAAACACATTACAACACTAAATCAAGGCCACATTAAGCTCAATTTGACAAGGAGGGCACAATTTTTTTTGAAATGGTAGAGGGATACATTTTCCATCATTGCAAGAAAGTACAAAGGTAAACATCCTTTCAAATGTTTTAATTGTGGAAGAATTTGTCATTATGCATCTAAGTGTCCCTTTTGAGAAAATAAAAATAGTAGCAAAGGGTTCAATAGAGTCAATTTTAAGAGGAGTCTTCTCTCCAAAGAAGAATACTCCTCCTCGGATGAAGGATATCACTACACATTAGATGATGATGATGATGAATCAATATTCATGGCCACTAGATGATTCTAGAAGTTCAAGAAAAACTGTGAATAAAGGAAAATGTGAAGTTAATTTTAAGGTGAAATTGTTTTTTCTTCTAGAGGACCTAAAATATGCAAGGAAAGAGAACAAAAGGTGAAAGGCCTTGATTGAGGCTAATATAAAATAATTCACAAAGAATGGGAAATAAATCTTCTTACTCAAAAAGGAGTTTGAGAAAGCAATATCTAGAAATCTTGAAACTGATACTAGACCTAAAGGAAGATCTCACCATGTAAGAAATGTCCCAATGCCACTTAAATCATGCATTTTTTTATTATTGTTTCATCTATAGTAAGAATTAGAATAAGGATATAGAGTCTAAATCTAAAATGAATAGAAGGATCTTCTCAAGTAGAATTTCTCTTACTTCTCTAGTGAATGTAAATGTGGTATGTCAAATCTACAATATTTTTGGGCATATAGAAATTTTTTGCATAAGTGAAATAGAAGAAAAAGTAGATGTTATTGAGAAATTCAAGGAGAATGACCACTCCAAAGGAGATAAATCAAGCTGCTAGGTTGAAAAATCAATAATTGTCCAAACAACATTTCATGTTAAAGGACAAAAAAATATTTGGGTAGTAGACAATGGTTATTCAAGTTAAATGACAAGTGATGAAAGAAACTTCATCAAGCTAGTTCGATGGAATGGTCGATCAATAAATTTTGGAGAAAATTCATCAAAAAGGATCCATGGAAAGGCAGGTCATAAGTATTAATGGAAAATCCATTACTAAAGATGTTGTCTATGTTGAAGGACTCAAGAACAAACTTCTCAGTGTAAGTTAGATGTGAAAAAAAGGATACAATCTTATATTTAATGAGCAATGGTATGAAATGAGAATGGTAAATTTTGTAGATTTGTGGCAGAAGGTTCCAAAATTGAAGGAAACGTATACAACCTTTAGGATGTTAAGAGAGGTTGTCTTCTAGGATAGACAAGTGAAGATTTGTTGTGGTACAAAAGGATGAGACATATCAACTTTGATAATTTTCTGATGATTAGATCCATGCAAATAGTCAAAGAGATGCCAAGGATTACCAATCCTATAAGAACCATATGTAAAGAATGTCATATTGGGAAATAGTCAAGGATAAGAATCAAGACCAAGGAGTATCGGACTACAAGAACATTGGAATTGATCCATAATGATTTATGCAGACCTACTAAAAAAGAGAGTCTTCAAGGTGAAAGTTATTTTATGTTACTAATTGATGAATTCTCTAGAATGACATGTGTTACATAATTAAAAGAAAATTAAGAAGATTTTAGTAGGTTTAAGATTGATCCATAATAATTTATGTAGACATACTAAGAAAAAGAGTCTTCAAGGTGAAAGTTGTTTTATGTTACTAATTGATGAGTTCTCTATAATGACATGGGTTACATAATTAAAAGAAAATTAAGAATATTTTAGTAGGTTTAATATTTTCAAGTCAATAGTTGATAACAAATGAATGTTATAATTAATTGTCTAAGGTTTGGTAGAGGTGGTGAGTTCATTTTAGAAGATTATGAGGAATTCCTTGAGATACAAGGGATAAATAGACACTTTTCTATTACTAGAACTACTCAATGGAATAAAGTAATGGAAAGAAATAATAGAACTGTTCAAGAGATGGTTAATACATTTTTTTTCTTCTTGTTGAATCACTACTAAAGGGAAACACCCTAAACACTTTTGACTAGAGGTATGAACTAGTGAGACCACATTAGGGGGGCCTCATCCCTACTAAACCACCACCTCCACTAGTCACCTAGTGTAACACCTGCCAATAGT